>CANNZV010005621.1:0-25268 GCA_947561585.1 Caprella mutica | reverse complement strand
GGGATTGGGGCCATAAAACATAGGATGACCATTGTTATCATAAGCCAATTGTCCCAAAGGGTCTAAAATGTACCAAAAATGTTCAAATTCCTTAGTTCCTGGGTTATATATGAGGTCAACAATTTCGCCATCATCGAGGTATAAGGGAATGTGTTTACAGAAACCATCTGCAGCAGTTACTTGATAGTCAGTACCTGGCGTATCTTCATTGATGGCAACATTGAGCGAAGCCCCTTCCCAGCCGTCGCCGCCATTATCTTCGAGTACTAAAATGTAAGTACATTCACTATCAATAGGAGGGTAATCTTTGAGATCTACACTGCGGCAATCATTTTGAGCTTGGAGCACAGAAACATTCGCTACAATGAATCCTAGTAAAAGGAAAAATTTAGTAAATCGATAAATCATGGGATAACAGTTTAAAAAATTAAAAATTTGTTGGTTAAAAATCAAATACTGCAACAGTATTGCTTAGCAAACTAGGTTCACATTAATATTTGAGTTGAATAATTGTAAAGAATGCACTATACCGAAGTATAAAAAAAAGCTGACCGTCGCGGAGAACGTATCGAATACATGGGATTACAACCACGAACGAGTCAGCAAGTGCTGAGTGAGCTCAACGTTTAAAAACAATTGATGCTTTCAGCAGGTATAGTTGAATGAATTGAATAGTATATTATGCGATCAATTAAGATTACGCTGCAAGGGAGGTTGAAGTTAAGATAGGTTTTTGAGCCTAATAATGAGGGGTGTAATTAACTTCTTACGGTTCTTGAAATGGTCTAACAAAGATATTGCAAATAATATTAAGCCGCATACCCTTAGTAGGGTAATTATCAACTGCAAAGAAAATATATGTGTTTTTATTGCTTGTTTATTTTTGTAAATAAATGATAATCAGAATATTATGTAATGTATAATATTGGATAAGAAAGTATCTTTTTTTACTTTAATGTATTTTGCAAAGGATTTGACCTAGTATAAATAGTAAATCCCCATTTGTTCTCTGATGAGTATAGAACTTATATTGCTTATTACTTGTTTAGCTTAGTGATAAAAATTACTTTTGCAAAAATCAGTAAAAATTCATGGCGACAGTAAAAATAACTTTTGAGGATAAAAATATAGCTCCAATAACCGTTGAAAATGTGGAAGAAGGAACTTCCTTATTGGATGTGGTAGAAGATAACGGCGGGCATTTGAATAGCAACTGCGGTGCGGTGTGTGCCTGTAGTACCTGCCACATTATGTACAAAAGGGCGATGAATATCTAGAAGAAATTTCAGATAAAGAAGAAGACTTCATAGATAGAGCAATCAATCCACGTATAGAATCTAGATTGGGTTGTCAGAGTGTGCTTATAAAAGATGGCGATGATGTTGTTATAGAATTAGAAGTACCTGACCAAACTCAAATTATAGGACACGAACATTAGACTTGTTTGATAAAAAATAAATTACTTTCAACTTGAATTAAATATATATAAAATGCCGTTTGAAGATATAAATGATTTTCCTATCAACTGGGCTGACCACGAAGACATCGCTATGAAACTATATGAACGTTTTGGTGATGAATTTACGGAAGCAAAAATTTATAGAATTCGTTTTACTGAATTATTGGATTGGATTTTAGAAATTTCCAATTTTGAAGGTAAGAAAGAGGGGAGTACCGAAGCACATTTGGAACAAATACAAGCCAAATGGGTCTACGAATGGAGAGATAATCAATAAGGTTTTTCGTTTCCAATTTTAATAAAGCATGAATTACTTAGAAAAATTTCGTGATATCAACACCTTTATTTTTGATGTAGATGGCGTACTGACCAATAGTGAATTAATCATTTTGGAAAGCGGTCAATTGCTTCGAAAAATGAATACGCGTGATGGCTATGCTCTGAAGCATGCTGTACAGAAAGGCTACAATGTATGCATCATCACTGGCGGCAAATCTGAAGGAGTAGTGGCAAGATTGAAAGGACTGGGTATCGAGCATGTTTTTAGTAATGTCAATGATAAATTATCTGTGCTAGATGAGTTTGTATATGCACATGAAATAGACTTAGGTAAGACCTTGTACATGGGAGATGATTTGCCTGATATGGAAGTCATGAAAAGAGTAGCTATTCCTGCTTGTCCACAAGATGCCGCACACGAAATCATCGAAATAGCTCAATATGTTTCTACCCATGATGGTGGCAAAGGTTGCGTTAGAGATGTAATCGAAAAGGTCATGAGATTGCATGGCAAATGGATAGATTTATAAGTAAGATGTCTATACTCCGACTGGTTCGTTTCCCCAATCTCGTCATTGTTTTTTTTACCCAATATTTGTTGCATTATTTTTTGATAGTGCCCACTTTAGCCCAAGCAAAATTATCACCTACCTTAGATGAAGTCCATTTTTTTTTATTGGTTTTTTCTACTGTTTTAATAGCAGCAGGAGGTTATATTATCAACGATATTGTAGACTACAAAATAGACATCATCAACAAACCCGATAAGGTTTTTATCAATCATACGATTTCAGAAAAAGCGGCTTGGAGATGGTATAGGGGATTGAGTTTTTTTGGATTCATTATTTCTATTTATTTAGCGTATCATGTTGATAATCTGTCACTTGTGCTCATTTATCCTTTGGCAGTAGCGATGTTGTATCAGTATTCGGTATCTTGGAAAAAGAAAGTCTTGATAGGCAATTTTATAGTAGCATTGTTCTGCGCCTTTGTGCCTGGAATTCTTCTTTTTTCCGAACGTACCGGACTACTGAAAATCTTCAAAAAGGATCCTTATTTAATTTTTGATATTTTAGGTTTATTATTGGGTTATGTACTTTTTGCATTCTTATCTACGATGTACAGAGAGATTATTAAGGACATAGAAGATAGGGAAGGAGATGCCGCCGAATCTTGCCGATCATTGCCTGTTGTATATGGAGAAAAAGTAGCTAAAGGGGTAGCGTTATTGTTTGGCATATTGCTTCTTTTTTGTCTCCTTTTTTGGCTGTATTTTCAGTGGGCATTGGCAAATGTTTGGAGTCCTCTTTTTTTAGGTGGATTAGTGATTGTTCCCTTAGTTGTTTCCATATTTATGTTGCTCAAAGCAAGTGAGAAAGCAGCCTATAAAAAATTGAGTACCCTTGTGAAATTGATTATGCTAACTGGTTTATTGTACTTATTTTTGGTGTAGGAATTAGAAATATTATGAGTGTGTAAGCAAATGGGGGCAAATAAAAAGAATGCTTGTTCAACCCAACGCTTTCTCCCATGTCGTACCTTCGCGTGATTCATTCCCTTCCCTTTATAAAGGGATATGCGTCAAGCTAAGTACACATTGAACGCGGAGATGCAGAGACGCAGAGTGAATATATGACTCTGCGACCTCTGCGCCTCTGCGTTCAAAAAACTATTTACACTAAAATTTCTTTTAGCTTGACGCCAATCCCTTTATAAAGGGAAAGGAGAAAGGAAGGGATGGGTTAAAATATAAGGAAAAAACTCCCAATTTTTATACACTCAAAAATTTTCAGTAATAAAATGAATTATGGATATACTAAAAAAGAAAATTATACTCGCCTCCAAGTCACCAAGACGCAAACAGTTATTGGAACAAGCAGGCTTTAATTTTGAAATTCGAACAGTAGATACAGATGAATCTTATCCACCAGATTTGGAAGTAGCTAAAGTAGCAGGCTACATTGCAAGAAAAAAAGCAGAAGCTGCCAAGCACTTAATCAGTGGAGAAGAAATATTACTGACTTCAGATACCATCGTTATCAAAGATAATATCATCTATGGCAAACCAAAGGATGCCGAGGATGCTGCCAAGGTGCTAAGAGAGTTATCGGGGGCCATGCACCAAGTAATCACGGGTGTTTGCTTGCTGAATAGTGAGAGAGAACGCGTATTCTCGTCGGTTTCCAAAGTTTACTTTGCACCTATATCCGAGGAAGAAATCAAATTTTATGTGAGCAAGTATGCGCCTTATGATAAGGCAGGTAGTTATGCCATACAAGAATGGATAGGCTTATGCAAAATCATCAAAATAGAGGGGACGTATCCCAATATTATGGGACTTCCTGTAGAAAGAATCTATGAGGAGTTAGAAGATTTTTAAGTAGTTTGGTGGCATAAAAAAAGGCTGCATCATAAAAGATGCAGCCTTTTTTTATGCAAATTGAGAAAAACTATTGGTTTGTTTTCAATTCTACACCACCACCAGCATCTCCTAATGTGAACACTGTAATGATGCAAATGATAAACAAGGCAATAGCTAAGCCCCAAGTGATTTTTTCAATTAAATCAGTAGATTTAGCCGCACCAAACATTTGGTTGGAAGCCGCACCACCGAAAGTAGAATCTACTCCACCACCTTTTGGATTTTGGATTAAAACAGCGCCCATAAGCAAAATGCTAATTAAGGCAGCTACTATAGTCAATATTGTTGGCATATTATATTATTATTTAATTTTCAAATTAAAGCACAAAGAAACGGCTTTTTTGGCTAAATGTCAAACCTTGTACTTAACTTCTTTACACGAAATCTCTATTTCCAAATGCACCACTTATTATTTCATCGTTACTAAGCTGATTTTTCCTCAAAATAGATAAGTTTGTTAAAATTTAATGTGTAAATAATTGACTGTCAAAAATGATATATAATGTATCGTATTTCATGGTTAGCAAAAACCTAGTTTTCAGCTTTATATTTTAAAATGCCGACTTACTTGAGCCGACAAAAAATATTTTTGCTAATATAACGTGTTCAACCCTTCCCTTCCCTTAAAGGGAGGGGAATAAATTATATTTTTTGCCTTCATAAAAAGGCAAAAAATGTAAGAAAGGGAAGGGTTAAAATACGACATATACCCATTTTTAAATTTTGTCGGGTCAAGTAATGCCGACTATCTAGTCATTAAATAAAAGTTTATTCTGTTATTTCCATTATGAGTGGCAAAGCGAAATTGAAAATAGCTGATTTTATCATTCCGAAATTGACTAAGTAGGTGATTTTCAATCACATACGCAGGAAATTCAGGAATGACTAATAAAAAATTAGTTATCATTTTTTTTGGCTTACTACTTACAATGTTTAGATTGTATATTATATTTGCACCTTTGTATTGACACAATAAGGTAACCGTTATTTAATATTCCATTATTTAAAATCATACTTAACTCATGAAAAATAATAAGCTACTATTTTATACACTTCTCTTGTGTATGCTAGGCAATAATTTAAACGCACAAATCAATAGTTTGGGACCTGATGATATTGCTATCAATGAACTCATGGCTTCCAATACCGCAACAGTTGCAGATAATGCGGGAGATTTTGATGATTGGATAGAATTTTACAATAATGGCACTACATCTGTAGATATGAGTGGTTGGCATTTGACAGATGATCCAACCAGATTGGATAAGTGGACGTTTCCTGACGGAACCGTTATCGGTCCAGGTGGGTATCGTATAGTATGGGCAGATGAAGATGGTTCTCAAGGAGATATGCACGCCAATTTCAAATTGTCGGCTGGTGGCGAAACGCTAATACTTTCTGATTCTAGCAATGTTCTTATAGACGAAATTACTTTTGGAATGCAAACAACCGATATGGGTTTTGCAAGAGTACCCAATGGTACTGGAAATTTTGCGATTCAATCTCCAACCTTTAGAGCACATAATGAATGGCCGCTTTCGGCAGATGAAATTGAGTTAGCTATAGACTTTACAGTAGTTCCCAATCCTGCTTTTGATTTTATCAATATTACCACAGGAGAACAAGACGAGCAAAGGTTACGAGCCTTCAATGTTTTAGGACAATTGCAAATGGAAGTGGTTTTCCTAACCAATACTACGCTAGACATTTCATCTTGGACAAGTGGTACTTACTATCTTCAAATAGGGAGTACGACTAAGAAGGTAATCAAACAGTAGCGTTATAACCCTTCCCTTTCTTTTCTCATGCCTCGAAAATTCACTCCCTTCCCTTTTGCAAAAGGGAAGGGTTAAAAATCTACATTCAATTCTTTAGTGCTTTGTATAAATCAAAGTTTACAACCTCCATTTCTACGCCCTCATCTTCACAACATACCACACCAATAATCTCTTTATGGAAATCCAATTTCTTAAAATGCCAAGTAGTATTTTGATAAGAAGCTTTTGCTAAATTGACAACGTGAATGTCATTCAAAGACTTCAATCCTTTTCCAATAGCCTTCAGTACAGCTTCCTTTCTAGTCCAGTACAAATACAATTGTTGCAGTGGATAGTCAGCAGTCGTAATCGTATTCCATTCTTCAGCATCAAAAGATTGACGTAGATGTTTGAATTCTATGGGTTTACAAAATTCAATATCAGCACCCAGCGGATGTGTTTTGGAATAAGCACACATTGCCCAATGTTTAGTATGCGATAGGCTAAAGTACAGACCTTCTAAGAGGGGTTTATCTTTTTCATTATAAGTAATGGAAGAAAGTTTATGGGTTGAAAAATTCAATGATTGTAAGGCTTCTTTCAACATTAAGCGACCCAAAACAAAATTATAAGCCGCTTCAATAGAACGATATTGCAAGGCTCGTTGCTCCATTGCTTTGGGCAAGTGAGCCAACAAATCTGCTAATTTATGGTTGGATGGTATCTCATCAGTGTTGGTAAATAAGACTTTAATCATATAGCAATGATAAATAAATTAAAAGAATATACAATATCTTTAGGAAGATTAAAGTTACTTTTATACCTTGTGGTACTTTTGAAACGAAAAACGTACCACTCGTACAATTTCATTTTTTTTACAAAAAATAGATGGTAACAAAAGAACTGATAATAGAAACTGCAACCAAGTTATTTCTGGATAATGGCGTCAAATCCATTACAATAGAACGGATAGTAACGGAATTACATACCTCAAAAAGAACCTTCTATAATCATTTCTCAGATAAAACAGAACTACTCAAAGCTTGTCTAGGTGTATACCACAGAAAGATTCGCTTAGAAAACCAAACCATCATAGATAAATCCAAGAATGCTATTGAAGCAATGGGTTTTTTACATCAGAAAATAGTGCAGCGTGCAAGTGCCGTCAACCCGAATTTCTTCAATGATATTCTACGTTATTATCCTAGAGTTTTACCCCAATCCTACAGTGATACAGGAAATTTTGCCCATCGACAGTTAGTTGATTTAGGAAAGTGGGGCATTGAGGATGGCATTTTTATAGAAGATATAGATATAGATGTAGTAGTCAAAACAGTATTGTCTTTACTCAAATTATTAAAAGATAATGATCTGTTTCCAGTAACCAAATACAGTAAAGAACGATTGACTTTTAGTGTGATGTTGCCTTATATGAAAGGACTTTGTACACCCAATGGATTGAAAATTCTTAAAAAACAAGAAGAACTATTTAGAGTATCTATTTAGAACTTTAGCCACAAATAAAATCATGAATTTAAATAATTCTCTTCGCAAAACACCAGTTGCCGTTGTAGGTATTTCTGCCATTTTTGCGGATGCTAAAAATGTAGAAGCGTTTTGGACAAACATCGTCCAAGCCAAAGATAGCATAACGGATGTGCCTGATAGTCGTTGGAGTATTGACGATTATTATGACCCCGACATGACGGCTCCAGATAAGACCTATTGTAAGCGAGGTGGATTTATTCCCGACATAGACTTCAATCCTATGGAGTTTGGCTTGCCACCCAATATATTAGAAGTGACAGATGCGTCTCAATTATTGGCTCTTGTGGCGGCAAGAGATGCTCTAGATGATGCGGGCTATGGCAAAGCATCACAAAAATTTACCACTGCACTCAAAGCTAAAACTGGCGTTCTCTTAGGTGTTGGAGGTGGACAAAAATTGATAACGCCACTTATTTCTCGTTTGCAATATCCTATTTGGGAACGTGCCCTTCGAGCTAGTGGTATCGCCGAAGAAGATATTCCACGCATTGTAGATAAAATGAAAAAAGCCTATATCGGCTGGAATGAAAATTCTTTTCCAGGTCTTTTAGGCAATGTTATTTCAGGGCGTATCACCAATCGTTTTGACTTAGGCGGCATCAATAGTGTAGTAGACGCTGCCTGTGCCGCTTCCTTGAGTGCCATCAAAATGGCATTGAGTGAGCTAGTAGAAGGTCGCTGTGATATGATGCTAACGGGTGGAGTAGATACAGACAATTCTCCTTTTATGTATATGTCTTTTAGTAAGACGCCTGCCTTCTCCAAGTCGGGACACATAACGCCTTTTGATGAGTCGGCAGATGGTATGCTGATAGGTGAAGGTGTTGGCATGATTGTACTCAAAAGATTGGAAGATGCGGAGCGAGACGGAGATAAAATTTATGCAGTTATCAAAGGCATAGGTACCTCAAGTGATGGTCGTTTCAAATCTGTATATGCGCCACGGTCATCGGGGCAAGCCTTGGCGATGGAGCGCACCTACGAAGAAGCGGGTTATGCACCACAAACGGTAGGCTTGCTAGAAGCACATGGTACAGGTACAGGAGCAGGAGACCCTACGGAATTTGAGTCCATGCAGATGGTTTTTGGTAAAGATAATCCATACAAACAACACATCGCATTGGGTAGTGTCAAATCTCAAATAGGACATACCAAAGCAGCAGCGGGAGCAGCGGGCATGATAAAAGCGATTTTGGCATTGCATCATAAAGTATTGCCACCGACTATCAATGTGACCCAACCCAATACAAAATTCGATATTGAAAATTCTGCGATTTATATTAATACAGAAACAAGACCTTGGTTTGCCAATGGGCATCCACGTAGAGCTAGTGTGAGTGCCTTCGGTTTTGGAGGTATCAATGTCCATGTCGCTATGGAAGAATACCAACAACAACATCAAGCGCCATACCGTCTGCATCAACCGTATAAATCAATATTGCTATCAGCAAATAATCCTAATGCATTAATCAAAGCCCTCCGAGCGAGCTTGCAAAATCTTATTTCCCAAGATGCCGAAATTCATTATTCAACATTTATAGAAAATAATTCCTGTGCAGAAGTCCAAAAATCGGCAGCTCGCTTGGGCTTTGTGGTTACTTCAAAAGAAGAATGCATCGACTTTTTGGAAACAGCTCTACAAACACTGCAACAAAACCAAACGGCTTGGACACATCCCAAAGGTATATATTATGCACCTAGTGCAACAGAGTCGAATGGAAGCGTAGTTGCTCTCTTTTCTGGACAAGGTGCTCAGTATGTAGGTATGGGTAAAGAACTAACCAATGCCTTTCCTATTGTAAATCAGGTGTTTACACAAATGAATACTCGATTTAAAGCGGCCAATAAATCAGCCATTACAGATCAAGTATTTCCCATTCCAGTTTTCAATAAAGAAGATAAAATCCAACAACAAATACAATTAACCAAAACTGAAAATGCACAACCTGCCATTGGTACTTTGAGTATGGGCATGTACAAAGTTTTGCAAAATGCAGGCTTTCAAGCCAACTTTACAGCAGGTCATAGTTTTGGTGAATTGACAGCCTTGTGGGCAGCAGGTGTCTATGATGATGATACCTTTATGGCATTGGCACAGCAAAGAGGTGAGGCGATGTCAAGCCAAAGCAAAGATGCTGATTCTGGAACGATGATGGCGGTCAAAGCCCCGTTGCATCAGGTAGAACAAGAAGTTGCCCAATTGGAGGGTGTGACGATAGCGAATATCAATTCTACCAGCCAAGTTGTTTTGGGAGGTAGTAAAGTAGCGATGCTTAATGCAGAAAATATACTGAAGCAAAAAGGGTATTCAGTAATTCCTTTGCCAGTCTCGGCGGCCTTTCATACGCAGTTTGTGCAGCATGCCCAAAGACCTTTTGCGGCTCATGTAGCGCAACACAATTTTAATACACCAAATATTCCTGTGTATGCCAATACAACAGGAAATCCATATCCCAATGATGTAAATGCTATCAAAACTATTCTTCAAGATCAGATATTAAATCCTGTTTTATTCAAAAACGAAATTGAAAATATTTACCAAGCAGGCGGTCGCATATTTGTAGAGTTTGGTCCCAAAGGCATATTGACCAATTTGGTTAAAGATATTTTGAAAGGTCAAGATTTTTATGCAGTTGCCCTGAATCAAAATGCGAAAAAGGATAGTGATTTACAATTCCGACAAGGTGTAGTACAATTACATGTATTGGGCTTGCCACTTAGCAAGATTGACTCCTTTAAAGTATCTAGCCAACCAAGCCTTGCAAAGACCAAATTAAACGTCGCTTTGGGTGGACATAACTACGTGAGTGCTGCTACTAAAAAAGCTTATCAAGACGTTTTGACAGATAATTTTAAAATATCTGGAGCGACTCAAGTTATCGAAAAACCAATTATAAAAGAAGTAGAAAGAATAGTAGAAATTGAAAAAATTATAGAGGTGCCAGTTGCGCAATTATCTTATAATCAAACTATTAACGAAGACATGAACAAAGAAGCTATCGAAATATTGAAAGCCACATTGGAACATTTTAAAACCCAACAATCTAAATCATTAGATGTTTTTGAACGTTTCTTGGCAGAACAAAATCAACAGTCCAATCAATTGCTACAGATGTTATCGGAGCAAATGAAAACCACGGAACAGGAACCCATGACTGCACAGCATAGAAGTGCACCTGTTAATTTTACGGCAAAAAATATAGCTCCATCTATTAATACTTTACAGGATAGACCAATGAATGGAAATAGCATTCAGGCACAGACAAATACTTCCACTACGCAGAAAACCCCAACACAAACTCAAACCTTCGAGACCACTAAAGAGGCGAGCAGTAAGGTAGGTTTGAATAAAATCCAAATGGAAGAAATCCTGCTCACAGTGATAAGCGAGAAGACGGGGTACCCGACTGAAATGCTTGAACTGAGTATGGATATGGAGGCAGACTTAGGAATAGACTCTATCAAACGCGTCGAAATTTTTGGTGCCATGACAGAGAACTATCCTGAGATGTCTGGCATTAATCCTCAAGAATTAACGGAACTTCGTACGCTTGGCGAAATTGTAGATTTTATATCAGGGCAGGATAGTGCAACGGCTACTCCAACTGCACCTCCCGTAAAGGAGACGAAGGCAACACCAGTTGCTAATAATACAAAAGCCACTGCGCCAACGAATAGTTTAGACAAAGCAAATCTAGAAAGAATATTGCTGACAGTCATCAGTGAAAAGACAGGCTATCCAACGGAGATGTTGGAAATGAGTATGGACATGGAAGCTGACTTGGGTATAGATTCTATCAAGCGCGTCGAAATTTTTGGGTCAATGACCGAAAATCATCCAGAGATTTCTGGTATCAATCCACAAGAGTTGACCGAACTTCGTACGCTTGGCGAAATTGTTGATTTCATCGCAGGACAAGGTGGAGGTGCTACGGCTACCGCCACAGCTATGCCTCCAAGGTCACAAGTTACAATGGCAACACCAACGCCAACGTCAGTACCTGTTACGACAATACAAGCAAACACGTCAACGAATGTAGACA
Source organism: Caprella mutica (assembly GCA_947561585.1). Taxonomy (NCBI): domain Eukaryota; kingdom Metazoa; phylum Arthropoda; class Malacostraca; order Amphipoda; family Caprellidae; genus Caprella; species Caprella mutica. The sequence continues at coordinate 13,760 of CANNZV010005621.1, read as the reverse complement.
AAGCACAATTAGAAAAAATATTGCTTAGTGTCATCAGCGAAAAGACGGGTTACCCAACGGAGATGTTAGAGTTGAGTATGGACATGGAAGCCGATTTGGGCATAGACTCCATCAAGCGTGTTGAAATTTTTGGGTCAATGACTGAAAACCATCCTGAGATTTCTGGCATCAATCCACAAGAACTCACAGAGCTACGAACGCTAGGTCAGATAGTAGATTATATTGCTGAGCAAGGAAAAAAAAACTAGTTACGACAACTAATGAAAATCTAATCGTACCCAACACTATTGAACACAAAGATGTTATTAATACGTCTCTGTTTCATGGTGTTGAGCGTAGCGAAGTAGGTTTAAAATATTTACCTCAGCCCGATCTTTTAGAATTTTCCTTACCCAAAACGCATATCGCATTGGTGACCAACGAAGGTTCTGCTTTAACCAACACAGTTATTCGGAAATTGCAGAAATTCGGTAATAATGTCGTCGTTTTGAATACACCTAATACGACTACGGCTAATACTTATATGAATGCTATTTCCTTACCTGAAATTTCAGATCAAGCCATTCAAAAAGTGATGACAGAAATCGAAAATCAATATGGTCAGGTGGGCACTTTCATACATTTGCATCCACATTTTGAATTTGAGCATGGCAACTTCACGCAGCATTTTCGAAAAGATAAAGCATCGGTTAAAACAGCATTTTTATTATCAAAATATTTGCAAAAATCACTCAACGAATTGGGCGAAAAGCAACGGGCTAATTTCCTTACCGTAACTCGAATGGATGGTCAACTAGGACAAGGCAAACGTGGCAATGTATCTGTTGTAGGTGGAGGACTCACAGGACTAACCAAGTCTCTCAATTTAGAGTGGTCACCTGTCTACTGTAGAGCCGTAGACATCCAACCTGAATTATCTGAGGAGGTGATTGCCAATCAAATTATCTTGGAATTGCATGACGCAGATAGAACGATTGTAGAGACAGCATTTTCTCAAGAAGGTCGTAAGACTACAGCTACGCAAAAAGTGCAAGTACTTGAAAATCAGGCAATTAATACGACGATTACGAATGAATCTGTCTTTTTAGTAAGTGGTGGCGCAAGAGGCGTGACGGCTACTTGCGTGATAGAAATGGCAAAAGTATTTCAATGCAAATTCATTTTATTAGGACGTTCGTCCAATGATTTTGAGTTGCCAGCTTATGCAAAAAATGAAAATGATGAGGGCGCTTTGAAACGCCTAATTATGGATGATTTGAAAAGAAAAGGAGAACAAGCGAGCTTGTCCAATGTCAAAGCTCAGTTCAAAAAAATCATAGCAAAAAAAGAAATTCAAGCCACACTAGATGCGATACATCAGCATGGTGGCGCGTCCTTATATGTACAGGGAGACGTAACCCAATTAGCTAGTTTTAAATCTTCTTTGGAAGCATCAGAAAATATTTTGGGTAAGGTCACGGGCGTACTTCATGGTGCGGGACGATTGGCAGATAAATTTATTCAAGACAAAACGGAACAAGATTTTGAAAATGTTTTATCTGTGAAATTAGATGGCTTGTTGGCCTTGCTAGGTAGTGTAGATATTCACCATTTAGATCACTTGATTCTGTTCTCATCGGTAGCAGGATTTTATGGCAATGTAGGGCAAACAGATTATGCAATTGCCAATGAAATATTGAGCAAAGCGGCGCATCTTTTCAAAACGAATCATCCCAATACACAAGTTTCTGCCATCAACTGGGGCGCCTGGGATGCGGGTATGGTGAGTGCTGCCTTGAAAAAGAAATTTGAAGAAATGGGGGTGACCTTAGTCAATAGTGAAGGCGGCGCAGCGATGTTGGTCAATGAATTGAATACGGAATATGCCAGCCAACCGCAAGTGATTATTGGCGGTACCTTGCCATCAGGCATTAGTCATATCAAAGCAGAAAAAGAGACTTTCAGAATACAAAGAAAAGTGACTTTAGATAAAAATCCTTTCTTGAATCATCACGTCATACACGGTCATGCCGTAATGCCAATTGTGAATGCCGTGGGGTGGATGGCGCAGACTTGCGAACGACTGTATCCTGATTTTAAAATTTATAAAATTGAAAATACTAACCTTTTCAAAGGTATAGTCTTTAATGGCGCACAACCAGAAAACTTCATTGTAGAAGCCAAAGAGATGGCAAAAGATAAAACGAAAATTACCTTTGAAGCAACGGTTTTGAGTGAGGGGAGCAAACTGCCAACCTATCATTATAAGGCAACGATTACATTAATTAATAAAATGACTGCCTTAAAAATTCCAACATTTCAACACCAACTAAGCGGTACTTATGACGCTACAGATGGATCGATTTTATACCAAGATGGTTCGCTTTTTCATGGCAAATATTTCCAAGGCATTGAGCAAATTATAGATTGCACACCCCAACAAATGATACTGTCTTGCAAAGCACTTCATGTGCCTTTTGCAGACCAAGGACAATTTCCAGTGGCCTCAGTCAATACTTTTTTTGCAGATATACAGTATCAAGGAATGGTGGTATGGGTTCAAAAATATTTTGATGGCGCTAAGAGTTTACCACTCAAAACAGATGCCGCCTTTATCTATGAAAAAGTGCCTTTCGGAAAAGAATTATTTGTGCATGTGGATATTGTAGAATCCAATGAATTTAAACTCGTTGCAGATTGCACGGTGTATGATGCGGATGGCAAAGTATATATGTTTACACAAGGGGCAGCGGTCACTATTTCAAATCAACTAAACTGGTAAAGTACCACAACCTTTAGGTTGTGAGAAATCTTGTTATTAATTTTTGAATGTTAATAAATGAAAAATAAAATAGCCATCATAGGAATGTCAGGTCTCTTTCCAGGGTCTTCAACTAACGAAGCATTTTGGGGTAATCTGATGAATGCTAAAGACCTTACTAGTTTGGCAAAGGAAGAAGATTTTGGCGTAGAACCAGCCACTTTTTTTCATCCCCAAAAAGGGGCAGTGGACAAATGCTACTCTTTGAGAGGTGGCTATATTCGAGATTTCAAATTTGATCCAAGTGGCTATCAATTGCCACAAGATTTTCTTTCGAAGCAAGACAAACTGTATCAATGGTCCTTGTACGTTGCCAAAGAAGCATTGAGAGATAGCGGCTATTTGGCTAATCAATCCCTACTCCAAAACTGCGGCGTGATACTTGGCAACCTTTCCTTTCCTACGGGTTCATCACATAAATTATTAGCACCAGTCTATACCCAAACAGCGGAACAGGCCTTACAAAAAATATTAAATCGTAAAGATTTCAAAATACAATCTACCAAACAAGTCCAGCCCGAAAATGAGGTGTTGACCTACACGCCATCTGAAATGGTAAGCAAAGGATTGGGATTGGGCGCTACACATTACGCCCTCGATGCAGCCTGTGCGACTTCTTTGTATGCCATCAAATTGGCTTGCGACGAACTGCTTACAGACAAGGCTGACATGATGTTGGCAGGCGCTGTTTGTGGTTCCGACCAATTATTTATACACATGGGCTTTTCGATTTTTCATGCCTATGCACCTGCCGACAAAAAGTTTGTGCCTTTAGACAAAGATTCTGCAGGATTGGTTTCCTCTGAAGGTGCGGGTATGGTGGTTCTAAAAAGATTGGCGGATGCCGAAAGAGATGGCGATAAAATATTAGGCGTCATTGGAGGTATAGGTTTATCTAACGACGGACGAGGTAAATTTTTGTTGAGTCCCAATCCTAAAGGACAACAATTGGCTTTTGAGCGTGCCTATGTTTGGAATGATATTTCTCCTGAAAATACCAGCTATTTGGAATGCCACGCTACAGGCACACCGCTTGGTGACGTGACGGAAATGAATTCTATTGCCAATTATTTTGAGGCTTACAATACCAAACCCTTACTAGGTTCTGTGAAATCAAACATGGGTCATTTACTGACTGCAGCAGGGATGTCTGGTTTGCTCAAAGTATTGCTGTCTATGGAAAAGGAGGTCATTCCACCCAATATCAATTTGCAAAATGCAGTCATTGCCGACAACGGTTGGATAGGACAAAAAGAAATGATTTCGACTCCTCAAAAATGGTCAGATGAACGCAAACAAGCTGGTATCAACTCCTTTGGTTTTGGAGGTACGAATGCGCATATGGTCGTAGAGAGTCATACAAAAAGTCACACAAAAAAAATAGACAATTACATCACCAAAATTCCAATGGCAATTATTGGGATGGATGTTCATTTTGGAGATTGCACCAATTTAGAAGATTTTTATAATACGATTTATTTTGGTAAACAACATTTCAAAGACCTGCCCGCAGAGCGTTGGAAAGGATTTGATGATAATGAGAAATTACTCAAATCTTTTGGTTTTGAAGATGGCAAAGCACCCAAGGGCGCGTACATTGAAGATTTTGAAATTGATTTATTAAGATATAAAATTCAACCCAAGGAGGCAGAAACTTTGGAGCCTCAACAAGCCCTCATTCTCAAAGTGGCAGACAATGCACTCAAGGATGCAGGTTTATCTGAAAGCTCGAATGTAGCCGTTTTGATAGCGATGGAATCCGAGTTGGCTATCCATCATTATTTGGCGCGTTGGGATACGACATGGCAGGTCAAAGAGGCTTTGCAAAAAAGCAATATTGTACTCGACGAAGCGCAAGAAAAAGAACTAGAAGAGCGTTGTAAAAACTGGATGTACTTCCGTGAAGGCTCACAAACCCCTTCACAGCACACAAGTTTTGTAGGCAATATTATGGCGAGTCGGATAGCGGCATTGTGGGATTTTTCAGGCCCAGCCTTTACGGTTTCTTGTGGCGAAAATTCTGTTTTGAAAGCTTTAGAAATTGCGCAAAATATGTTGTCTTTAGGCGAGGTAGATGCGGTAGTGGTAGGTGGTGTAGATTTTTCTGGCGGCTTGGAAAATGTACTTTTAAGAAATCAAAAAGACCGTATCAATGCGAATGAAAAGCCAAGTATAGGATTGAATAAAGACGACAAAGGTTGGCTAGTTGGAGAAGGTGCTGGCGCGATTGTTTTGAAGAAACTCATTGATAGTCAGGAAGATAGCGTCTATGCGGTGATTGATAATATAGGTAAAAATATTGCACATCCCAAAGCGACTTATCAAGAATTGGCAGCAACAGGAGTGGCTGCACAAGATGCTTTAGAATTAGAAAAACTACAAACTAAGTCGCATAAATATCCAATCGCACTAGGTAGTGTCAAAGCGAATATTGGTCATACCTATGCAGCATCAGGCATCGCAAGTTTAATCAAAACAGCCCTTTGTTTGCACCATCGTTTCATTCCCAAAATTCCCAACTGGAAAGCACCTGAGGAGGAAACTATTTTCAAAGAAGCAAATTATTATTTTCCTTCAGAATCTCATCCTTGGATTTTGACTAAGGGGCAGGAACGTCGTCAGGCAACGGTCAATGGTTTGGATGATTTGCAAATTTCCATGACTGAATGGGTAAGGGATTCCGAAAAAGAAAATAAATTTTTACATCAAAATATACCCAATTTATTTATACTCAAAGGCAATAATTTGAAAGCCTTAAGACAGCAATTAGCTGCTCTTGAAATTGCGATTGACACGGAAAGATCTTTATCAGAAATAGCGGTTCAATTTTATGTGAATGCATCGGGCAAAAATGAATTGACGATTGCACTTATCGCAAAGGATAAGCCGATATTACTAGATGAGATAAAATTCTTTAAAGAAAATTTAAAAACAAGTTTAGACAATAGGGAAGCGCTCAAAACACCAAAAGGCAGTTACTTCACACCAAACCCATTGGGCAAAAAAGGAAAGGTAGCTTTTACTTATCCCGGTTCTTCTACAGCTTATGCAGGTTTGGGAAAAGATATTTTTCAACTCTTTCCACAGATGTATCGGCATTTTGGAAAGATGGTAGATTGTCTTGATGATTTCATGTGGACAGATTATTTGTATCCTAAAAAAATAAAACGCAATGAGGCGAATTTGAAAATTCATGACCATGCCATTGCCATGATGTCGGTTGGCGTTTTCTTTTCAGCGGTTTACACACACATTCTTAGAAATTATTTTGGGCTCAAGCCGAGTATGGCTTTTGGGTTATAGTATGGGGGAGTGCAGCAGTATGTTTTATGCTTTGGATGTTTGGGCACCTGAAGGCGCGAGGGAATTTCAAGAGTCACCCATTTTCAAATCTCGTTTTGCAGGAGAATTGGAAACCTTGGCTAAGCATTGGAACGTCACCTCAGAAGAAGCGCAAGAAAGATGGATTAGTTATGTCCTACTTTGTCCAAGAGCGACAGTAGCACCCTTGGTCAAAAAGTATGATAAGGTCTTTTTGAATTTTGTGAATACAGAAAAAGAGGTAGTCTTGTCTGGAGACAAAACGCAGTGTTTGGAAATCATTGAAAAATTAGGATGTAGAAAAATAAAAATTCCTTTTCAAAATATTATCCATAACCATTTTTGTGCTGCAGAAGAAAAGGGCTTATTGAAAATGCATCATTTCCCAATCAAGAATCAACCAGATATAGATTTCTTTTCGAGTACGACACATTCCAAAATAAAAATGGATAGCCAGTCGATTGCCGAAAATGCTACGGACGTTTGTTGTAGCCAAATTGACTTCCCAAAGACAGTCAATGCCGTCTACGAAAATGGTGCGAAAATATTTATCGAACTGGGCGCCAATGCTACCTGTACGGGCTGGATAAAAGAGATTTTGAAAGACAAAGAACACTTGGCATTGAGTATGAATAAAAGAGGAAAATCTGATGCCAATACACTGATGGAAGTAATGGCACAGTTGTGAGTCATGGCGTAGAATTGGATTTGTCAATGCTCTTTCCAATGCCAAGTGAAGCCAATGCCACACGTAAATTTAATAAGAAAATTATTGTTGGTGGCAAGCGAATATTTAATGATTTGAATATTAATGTTACGCCTCCAAAAGAAGTAGAAACTGCTGATAATCAGATGATTGTGCAGAGGGCGCCTGCCTTGATTATGGCTGGCACTACGACCATGACGAAGCCGAATAGGGCGACAAAACAAAACGAAATATCTACTATGGAAACGAAAACGATACCTTCGACACTTACAACGAACACAAAGGCGAAACGAATAGCGGAGAATGGTTTGAAACTCCAAAACTTTGCTTCTGGCGAACAACTCCAAGGCAAAAATATTATTTTTTCCCAGCAAGATTTAGAAGAATTTGCGACGGGTAAAATTGCTAATGTTTTTGGAAAGGAATATGGCATCATTGACACCTATAGTCGTCGAGTGATGCTGCGATGGACCCTTATTTATTGGTGAGTAGAGTGACGGGATTGAATGCCAAAGAGGCGAATACAAACCTTCTACCATGCAAACGGAATACGATATTCCTTACGATGCGTGGTTTACAACGGATAGACAAATTCCTTGGGCGGTGTCTGTAGAATCTGGTCAGTGTGATTTATTATTGATTGCTTATTTGGGAATTGATTTTCAAAATAAAGGTGATTTAGTTTATCGTTTATTGGATTGTACGCTCACCTTTGTAGATGACTTGCCTTTTGAAGGACAGACCTTGCGATACGATATTTCTATCAATTCCTTTGTGAAGAATGCGGATAATTTATTATTCTTTTTTAGTTATCGCTGTTATGTGGAAGATAGATTGGTTTTGAAAATGGATGGGGGCTGTGCTGGCTTTTTTACTGATGCGCAACTCGAAGAAGGCAATGGTGTGGTTTACACTGAAAAAGAAATTGCTAAGAAAACTACCGCAAAAAAGAAATATTTTACGCCGCTACTACAAACACAAAAAACATCTTTTACCAAAGAAGATTTACAATACCTTATCAATGGGGAGATGGAAAAATGTTTTGAGCATACTTCCTATTTCGCCAATGGCAGAAATCCTTCACTCAGACTGCCACCAGAAAAAATTCTGATGATTGATAGGATTACTTCTGTTGATTGGAAAGGTGGTGCTTATGGTTTGGGTTACATCGTTGCAGAAAAAGATTTGCATCCTGACGACTGGTATTTTCCTTGTCACTTTCGTGATGATGAAGTATTGCGGGGTTCCTTGCAAGCAGAGGGTGGCGGAAATTTATTGCGCTTTTTCATGCTGATGCTGGGACTTCAACGACTCACCAAAGATGCGCGTTACCAACCTGTTTTTGATGTGCCACAAAAGGTACGTTGTCGTAAGCAAGTCGTACCTGGCAAGGATACCAAACTCATTTATAAATTAGAAATTAAAGAAATTGGCTTGATTCCTAATCCTTATGTGATTGGTGATTTAGAAATAATTTCCAATGGAGTAGTGACGGTTCATTTCGAAAATCTTGGGTTACAATTACGTGAAAAAACGAATCCTCGTTACCTAGAAAAAGAGGCGGGTATTCACATTCCTGAGCGTTCTAAAGGTGCCTTGATGAATGAAAAAGATATCACGACATTTGCTTTAGATAACCTGTCTGAATGCTTCGGAGAAGAATTTTCGGTGTATGATGGTCGTACGGTTTCGCGTCAGCCCAACACCGATTTGCAGCTGATTTCTAGAGTACTGAAAATTGATGGAGAACGTCATCATTTCAAAAAACCTTCTACGATTTATGCAGAATATGATGTGCCACGAGATGCTTGGTATTACCAACAAAATGCACATAATACGATGCCTTATTCTGTCTTAATGGAGGTGGCTTTGCAGCCTTGTGGATTGCTTGGGGCTTATCTTGGTAGTACCTTGAAGTTTCCTGATAAGAACCTGTATTTCAGGAACTTAGATGGTAGTGGCGAACTATTTGACCTGCCAATGGGCACAGATTTTAGAGGCAAGACGATACACAATAAATCGGTCTTGGTTTCCTCTGTGGCACTAGGCGGAACAATATTGCAAAACTATACTTTTGAGCTGTCTGTTGATGGACATATTTTTTATACAGGAAAATCTTCATTTGGATTTTTTCCAGAAGAAGCCTTGGCGCAGCAGGTAGGTTTGGATAATGGCGAATCCTTTGACCCTTGGTATAAAATACAAAATTTGCAAGCTAAAGATTATATGCAAATCAAGTTGGATTCGCTTTACGGAATAATGAAATTGTACAAAGCGCCTTTAGATAAACCACATTATCATTTGTCTGAAGACCAACTCAATTTATTAGACAAAGTTATCATTGCCAAAGAAAAAGGGGAACACGGAAAAGGCTACATACATGCTACCCGATTTATGCAACCTTATGATTGGTTTTTTACTTGTCACTTTTATCAAGATCCTGTGATGCCCGGTTCGCTTGGGGTAGAAGCTATCTTGCAGGCCATGCAAGTTTTTGCGCTGCAACAAGATTTGGCAAAGGACATTCCGAATCCAAAATTTGTACAATTAGCCAATCACAAAACAGTTTGGAAATATAGAGGTCAGATTTTAACGGAAGTCAAGGAAATGCACTTAGAAGTTCATATCAAAAGCATTGAAAAACGTGGTCATCAATTAGCGATTATTGGCGATGCTTATTTGTGGAATGGTACAATGAGAATTTACCAAGTGACGGATTTGGCTTTGGGAATAGAATAATGTAGCAATGCGATAATGAAACATGTTTTAATACTTAGCTAGACGTTGACAATGAATGTATTGATAGCTTTCTCAGCGTTTAAATCATTAGACTTGTTTACAAATAACATATTCGTATATGAAAATATCTTTTTCCTTTATACTTTAGCTTTTTTTTCGCCCATAGCTTAGGCTATGAACTCAAAAAAGAGCTGCGTCTAAAGAAAAAATCTAAATTTCATATATCAAATCCTTATTTATGAACAAGTCTATTGAAAAGAAAAAGAAGAATATGAAATATAACGGCACCACCCCCAAATCTATTGGCAAGGCTCACCAAGAGCTATCGTTTTTGAGCCAGCAGAAATTAGAGCAAAATGGCAAACACACACTTGCCTTGCTATGTGATGAAAGATTTTAGAGGACGCATTGGCGTGAGCAATGAAGGCACGTTGGTCTCGGAAGGTCGAGGCTTACAAGTGTTGGCCATCACTACGCCTATGACAGCTGAACAGTTGGGTGACGCGAGTTTCAGAGCAGATTACAATTTGAAATATGCTTACAAAACAGGCGCCATGGCCAACGGAATTGCTTCTGAAGACTTGGTCATTGCCATAGGAAAAACAGGGTTGTTAGGTTCTTTTGGAGCAGCAGGCTTGGTGCCCAATAGAGTAGCGCAAGCCATAGAAACCATTCAAACAGCCTTGCCAAGTGAGACCTATGCTTTCAACTTGATACACAGTCCGAATGAGGAAGCCTTGGAAGCAGGTGCGGTAAAATTATTTTTAGAAAGAGGGGGTACATGTGGTAGAAGCTTCTGCCTTTATGAATTTGACGCCACATATTGTACAGTATCGTGCAGCAGGATTGAGTCAGGATGCGGAGGGCAATATTCACATCAAAATAAAGTCATCGCTAAAATTTCTCGTAAGGAGGTAGCGACTCATTTTATGAAACCCGCTCCTCAGAAACTGCTCAAAGCACTGGTGGATGTAGGTAGAATAACGCAGAGCAGGCGAGCTTAGCTACTAAAATACCCATGTGTGATGATGTCACTGTGGAGGCAGATTCTGGAGGACACACAGACAATCGTCCTTTGGTGGCTTTGCTACCTATCATTATAGGATTGAGAGATGAGATACAAGCGGAATACAATTATGTGACGCCTATACGCATAGGTGCAGCGGGGTGGCATCTCTACACCCGGATCTGCCTTGGGCGCTTTCATGATGGGTGCGTCTTATGTGGTGACGGGGTTCGGTCAATCAGGCCTGTGTGGAGGCAGGAACTCTGAGCATGTGCGAAAACTTTTAGCAACCGTTGCCTCTACAGATATTATGATGGCGCCAGCTTCAGATATGTTTGAGATGGGGGTGGAGTTGCAAGTCTTGAAACGGGGGAACGATGTTTGGCCCACGTGCCAAGAAATTATATGAGTACTATCTCAAGTATAATTCTATAGACGAAATCCCTGCACTTGAAAGAGAGAAAATAGAAAAAACGATTTTTAAACAACCGCTCGAAACCATCTGGCAATCTTGTATTGAGTTTTTTGAAAGTCGTGATCCGCATCAAATTGCGCGTGCTAAAGATAATCCGAAACGTAAGATGGCACTCATTTTTAGATGGTATCTAGGCTTGTCTTCCAACTGGGCAAATGCAGGCACGGAAGGGCGTAGCACAGATTATCAAATTTGGTGTGGGCCATCTATGGGCGCATTTAATGATTGGGTAAGGGGTACTTATTTAGAGGATTACGACAATAGAGGAGTACGCGATGTAGCAGAGCAAATTATGCAAGGCGCGCTTATTTGTACCGCATACAGTCTTTGAAAACGCAAGGCCTTACTTTTCCGTTGGAGGTATCTAAGTATGAATTGAAGCGAACGAATATGATGTATCAAGCGGGGTGATCATAGAATTAAGTAAATGAATAGAAATTACTATTGGAATGAAAATTCCAAGTAAAAATAAAAACGGCTTATCAATTGAATGATAAGCCGTTGGACGTTATAAATGAAAATATGAATGGATTAGAGGGTCAAATAAGCATTATAGTTTTACAAACTTATTGGTAAATACTTCCTTATTTGAGCGTATTTGTAATAGGTAAATGCCACCACTTAGGTAGTCAATATTGATTTGTTTAGTATTTACACCTTTTGAAAGATTATAAATTTCTGAACTAATGACTTTACCCGTATAATTGATAATAGAAATATTTGCTTTAGCATCTGTAGCTGCGTTAAGGGTAACCGTCAAATCAGAATGAGCAGGATTAGGAAATATCGCTACTTCTTTCTGAATAGTATTTGTATTGCCTGACTGTAAATTTAATGATTCATCATTAGTATTATCATGCATCCCTAGGAGCTCTCTGTGTACATCTGCAATGTCGTTAGTTCCTCCATTACTGTTAATGCCATCTTCACAATCTACAATGGTCATTCCTAGACAATCAGCCATACAAGCATTTGGTAATTCGAAAATTTCTTCTGAATAAGGATCTAATACACATACAGGTGCTTCGCTTATATCAATGTCTGCAAACTCAAAATAACCGTCTGCAATAGAGGTCGTTTCTGCTATAATAGTATTATTTTTAATCAACTGTATGGTAGCGCCTGAAATGCCAGTTGCAGTTCTATCTGTAATTTGACCAGTTAATCGACTTACGTTTATTTCTTCTGACGGGGAATGACAATCGTCGTATCTCCCACCACCACTTCGTCTTTGCGACAAGCAGTGCATAAGAGGGAAATCATAAAAATAAAAAGTAAATAATTTTTCATTGTTGTCAGTCTTTGTAGGTAATATGTTTCTCACTGCAATAACGCTGCAAAAGGCAGCCCTTTTTTTATAAAAAAGATAAATAGATTATCATTTAAGCATAAATAGATTTTAATATCAGGTATAACTAATTGACTATTAAGGGTTTAAGAATAGTCGGGCGTAAGAAATTATTTTGAATCTGCAATACGTTGCTTCATAAAAGCTATTTTTTCATCTAGTAGAAAACCATCTAAACGTTGACTTTTAGCTAATTGATAATACGTTAAAGCCTCTGGAAAGTTTTTATTGGCTTCTTCCCGTAATCCAAAATAGTAGGGAATCCTTGCATCCTCTTTGTCAATTTGTTGGGCCACTAAGAAATCTTGATGGGCACCGTCCAGGTCATTTAGTTCTAATTTTGTCTCGCCTCTGAGCAGATAGGCATTCAAAAATTCTGGCGAATAATGAATAGCAGCATCTAGATGCTTGATGGCTTCACGATGTCTGCCCTGATGAAATTTTATATACCCCATATCCTTGAGTACTATCGCATCTTGAAAATGTTTGAATTTATATTTTTCAAAATAGTCTAATGCCTTAGCATAGTTTTTCAAATGCATATAGATATGACCGAGTTGATAATCATCATCATCATTCAATTTGTGATGCCTTTGTTTAGTGACATACAACTGCAAGGCTTCTTTGTATTGTTGTTGACTTTTAGAAGACTTAATCATCAAATCAAAAATCCCCTTTTCCTGATGTCCTTCATTTAATAAGGTTTGTCCTTTTGTGAGTACTAATTGATGTTGCCCTTCAAAGTATATTTTTTCTAAATCCTTGAATTGTTCAGACGTAGACATTTTTGTCAATAGCCTTTGCAATTGATAGCCATCATTGTAAGTCACTCTTTCATTGTGCAGCACCATGCGATTTTTGTTAGGAATGATGTTGGCAAAGAAATCAATGACAGCAGAAATGACAAACATTAAAGAAATGATAATCCAATGTTCATTCAAATGACCAAAAGCTATTATCAATAAAAGTGGTATAGAAAGCAATAGACTAAAGGTTGGACCTCCAAGAATCACCATAAATTCTTGCCAAAGTTTTTGTACACCTGCATGAGCGCATAAGCCCATATTGGCACTCAAGATATTAAATTGAAAAAGAATCTGGAGTCTGCCAATTTGTAAAAAGGTACTATTGGTAATATCGCCATAAGAACCAATATAAATAGTGACGGGTTCATGGGTATAAAGTAGTGCGGGGATGGCATGGCCCATTTCGTGTATGAAGGTAGTGACTATCCTCAAAACGATGAATAGAACGATATAGAGAACGACAATAAAAATGCCTTGTACTAACTCCATGAAAGTTAATTTTTTAGGTAATGCCTAATCGCCACATCAGTGTAGCTTCGGCTACAAAAATAATAATAAA
>CANNZV010005620.1:0-25247 GCA_947561585.1 Caprella mutica | reverse complement strand
TATGTGTGTTTCAACCTTGTTAGAAAACTAGTGCGGTAACCTTGTTAGGTAACTAGTGCAGTAACCTTGTTAGGTAACTAGTGCGGAAACCTCGTCAGGTAACTAGTGCAGCAACCTTGTTAAGTAACTAGTGCGGCAACCTTGTTAGGTAACTAATGCAGTACAGTAACCTTATTAGGTAACTAGTGCGAAAACTTTGTCAGGTAACTAGTTCAGCAACCTTGTTAAATAACTAGTGCAAAAATCTTGTTTGGTAACTAGTGCGGCAACCTTGTTAGGTAACCAGTGCGGCAACCTTGTTAGGTAACTAGTGCGGCAACCTCGTCAGGTAATTAGGGCAGAAATCTTGTTAGGTAACTAGTGTGTTTCAACCTTGTTAGGTAACAATTGCGGTAACCTTGTAGGTTACCAGTGCGACAATCTTGTAGGTTACTAGTGCGACAACCTTGTTAGGTAACTAGTGCGGCAACCTTGTTAGGTAACTAGTGCGGCAACCTTGTTAGGTAACTAGTGCGGCAACCTTGTTAGAAAACTAGTGCGGTAACCTTGTTAGGTAACTAGTGCAGTAACCTTGTTAGGTAACTAGTGCGGAAACCTCGTCAGGTAACTAGTGCAGCAACCTTGTTAAGTAACTAGTGCGGCAACCTTGTTAGGTAACTAATGCAGTACAGTAACCTTATTAGGTAACTAGTGCGAAAACTTTGTCAGGTAACTAGTGCAGCAACCTTGTTAAGTAACTAGTGCAAAAATCTTGTTTGGTAACTAGTGCGGCAACCTTGTTAGGTAACCAGTGCGGCAACCTTGTTAGGTAACTAGTGCGGCAACCTCGTCAGGTAACTAGGGCAGAAATCTTGTTAGGTAACTAGTGTGTTTCAACCTTGTTAGGTAACAATTGCGGTAACCTTGTAGGTTACTAGTGCGACAACCTTGTAGGTTACTTGTGCGACAACCTTGTTAGGTAACTAGTGCGGCAACCTTGTTAGGTAACTAGTGCGGCAACCTTGTTAGGTAACTAGTGCGGCAACCTTGTTAGGTAACTAGTGCGGCAACCTTGTTAGGTAACTAGTGCAGCTTGTAGGTTACTAGTGCGGTAACCTTGTTAGGTACCTAGTGCGGCAACCTTCATTAGGTAACTAGTGCGGCGACCTTGTTAGGTTACTAGTGCGGTAACCTTGTTAGGTAACTAGTGCGGTAACCTTGTTAGGTAACTAGTGCAGTAACATTGTTAGGTAACTAGTGTGGTAACTTTGTTAGGTTACTAGTGCGGTAACCTTGTTAGGTAACTAGTGTAACTAGTTAGGTCATGAGCCCCCCCCCCCCCGGTTATAAGCCCCCCCCCCTGTTTTTTAATCCTTATTTACCTATATTATTTATTCCTTATTGACACTTTTGTAGTTCATATTACTGATTAACATAAATATATGTATATACCCCCCCCCCTCTTGCCAGGGCACTAAACAATCATGAAATGAGCAGTACAACAAACTAGCGGATACAACAAACTACATTAGCAACTCTCAGTTATTTCTATCTAAGTAGTTCTTCATTTGTTTAACTAAGTAAATAAGGATTAAAAACCTGGGGCTCTTGACCGTACCCCGGTTTACCTAGATGCTATAATACATTTTCAAGTATTGTTCGTTTTCCCCATTCATGAGTTTCCCGTCAGTGTCAGCCCCGCTTCGTATACTTCAAGGAAATTCTAGTACTGGAACTATAACAACGTCTCTCAGCTACATTATTAGGTCTGTTTTTCGGTCCACTGCTATATACGTAGTAATGACAGTAGAGTGATTAGTTATCGTGACGTCATTAAGGCAACAGACTTGATAGAAAATTAAGGTCAAGTAGTTTGAATAACTGAATACACCATTACTCTCTTCTTATATTGGAAATAAATAAACATTTTTTCATAATTTAACACTCTTAGATTGTCTTAAATTTAATTTAGAGTGTTGCGGTGATGACGTCACTTACACTAACCGTCTCAATTGTCACTACTATATTCTATACACTGGTAGTTCGTGAATATGCATGTATTAGCAGTGGACTGGACTACAGACACATAAAAACAAAATGTTAGCCGCCTGGTATACTTACATACATTTCGTAATCACGAGTAATTATTGAGTAAAGTGCGCGGAGTTTATATGTTATACTGTATAATATATACATTATACTTCATTTATATTATAAAATTAAATTGCTTGGCTCCTAAAAATTTGTTAATATTTATTACAGATATAAATACCATTTCCCAAGCAGTTAATTTTAGGTGATTCTAATATCAATAGTTTGTTCGTCAATAGAAAATCGAAGAAATACAAGTTACTACATGCCTAACTGACTATGAAGCTTATAGCAATATACGCACACACACAGCAATGCCTGCTCAACCCCCTTGACCTAAGCGAAAAAATTAAAATGATCTTCCATTAATATTCTATATACTGTCGTACATTATTAAATATCAGTCAACAAAGAAATATAAGCAAGCAGTTAAATAGAGGCTTCATATTTCTCAGTGTAATCATTCACTTCTTATTCTATTGGTGAAACAGTAGTAAATACATAAAGGATACCTCTCCATTGTATCTACCCCTCCCCCTGTTAGTCCCCCAACCCACAGTAACCGTTAGCTACCAACAAGGAAGATAAACCAAAATTATTAACGCGAGAATTAAAAAGAAACACTTACAGTGACAACTGATATACCTACCATTATTAATCGAAAAAATTGATAACGACCAATAATTACTATTTGATACTTAAAATAATATAACATTATTGGACTAAATTATAATTATTATTAGAATTCTTCTATTGTTGATTTTTCACGCTTTAACATGATTTAGCCGTTCTGATTGGTTAATTAGTGGAGTATTGCCATATGACTATTTTTTAATGGTAATATGGATGTTTTATGACTGTATGTTGATTTCAAACATGAATTTAGACTACCTCAATTGATTGTATGTAGGTTTTCTTCAAATAATAGTGCCAAATATGTTATATATTAACATACAAGTCAAATTACATAAATAAATAAACTATTTAATAGAGAATTTGATGACTCACACGTTTTCATTGCTATAACAGTGAATTTGTTACATTAATACAGAGAAAACATTTAAAGTCTAAAAATAATTTAAGTATGAACAAAAAGTGGAGTAAGTCAAGAAAAGTCACACTAGAGACATGTATTTATGACTCTTTGACGAATTTAAGCACGAACTTTTATATAAAAGTTGAATTTCTTTGTTGTTTTGAATGCAACAATCTTGAAAAGTTGATAGTTTATGTAAATGGAGCTGGTGAGCAGGCATATGTAATCAGATATTCCTGAAACTTAGTATTTAATTAGATATTTAACTTTTCATACTTTTACTTCAATGATTATATTGATTAATCACGCGGAATTAAATTCAGAGCGATTTACTCAATTGTTTCTGTATATCAGGGGGCAAGATAATTGCACTATATGTACTTTATCCTCCTTAATTGAATTATTTCATCGAGAACTCTCAAAAGTCTTGAACTTTCACTTAATATTGAGTTTTCCTTTTGGCGCAAAAGAGGAATGTGTTATTCCCGCGCATTATCAGATTATTTTTAATTAATACAGCAATGTCAAAATTTGTTAGCGGCAGAGGTATATTTATTTATACTTCTGTATGTCTGTTGTTGATAATTAATGGTTGTTAAAATAATACTTTTCATATTAAAACTCAAATATAATGCAATGGAGATGCTCTTGATAGATTACTAATCATTTTTATGTAAAATAAAATTTATATTTTGTGAGCTAGTTTCTCACTTCCGGGTTATAGAATATTTTAACGTCTACAATATTTACGCCTATTTTGATGTGAAACAGTGAAAGACCTAAAGTGGTTATTTCTGTATAAGGTGGGTAATCTGTAATTGTATATGTGTGTAAGTATTTGAATTTATTCAGAATCGTTTATTTGATTTTTGTTACCTGCCTAACTAGATTGTTAGAGTTATTTAAGATGAAGGTCCAAGTGTTAGGTAACAGTTAGTGTAAATTTGTGAGGATCTCAAATGATAAATCTATCACTATGATCTATCCTATGGACCAATCGTGGTTACTTTAGTCTGTAGTTATAAAGTTTGTATACAAACCTAACTAGGTATCACACCTAAACATCTAATCACAATAGTTCATTACCTACTCTATGTTTACTGTTTGTTTAGGAGCAGCAGAGTATAAGTTTTCATATCTGTTGACTGTCATGAGTGTCATCTGACTTATTTATATTAGTATCACTGATGAAATTAAAATCTAGCTACCAAATAAAGTATAAATGGCAGCTTTGAATGATACCTTGTTTCAAAGCCAATTCAGCCAGACAGACAGACAGCAGACTGACAGTATAAACTGCTGTCACGTGGCTGCTGTGCTGGTAAAGTGTTCAAACAACAGTCTGTAATAAGTATCAGTAGGGTCGCCAGTCTGTATTTGGTGCAAAAAGTTCCACTGACTTTTTGAAAAAGCTGAAAAAATCCACCATAAAATTCCAGTAATTTGGCTGATCCCATATTGTATTTGGTGGTAAATACTAAATTCCAATGATATATCGGGAGATATTAAATTTCTCTAATAAAAATATTCCTGCAATGTCGGAGGATATTTCATATTTAGCTATTAATTCCTATATTACCATTAATTTTTGGCCTTTTTTGGGAAGGGAAACTGAAAAAATGTTGGAGGACTAGACAAATTGATGAAAAATGTTGGCAGCTATTTCTCAGCTTTTTGAAAAAGTCAGAGGAGTTCAGAGCACCAAATACAAACTGGGCCGCTGAGCCACCAACATTTTCCCAATTTTGGCAATTTATCCACCAAAAATTAATAGTAAGTTGGTAACATAGGAATAAATAGGGTCACGCAGGTAAATTGCGTCTTGTGGCCCTTTATTTTTTAATTGCGGCCCTCTCAAGAGAGTCTCTAAAACAATCTGAACCGAAATTACATTAAAATGTTGCATAGCTATCGAAAGAAACGCAGTGCATGCTATAATTTATTAATTTAAGTTTTTATGTGTGTTTTAAATGCATGATGTTTCTGTTGTAAGAGGTCGCAGTTAGTCTGCGTGCCGCAATTTACCTGCTTGACCCTAGCTAAAAATCCACCGACTTTGCCAGAATATTATTTTCAAAGGAAACAAATTCTACCGACACGTCGGTGGAATTTACCACGAAATACAGAGTGGTATAATAAGGGTCGAACAGGTAAATTGTGGCACCCTAAGTAACTCACTAACTGCGGCCTCTAACAACAGAAACATCATAGCATCGAAACGCACGTTAAAAACTTTAGTTAATAAATTATAGCATGCACTGTGACTGTGCTATTTCTGATAGATATGCATAATGCAACATTTTATATGTAATTTTAGTTCAGAATGTTTTAGAGTCTCATGAGAGGCCAGACTGCAGGAACTGGTAAACTGTTCTCCAAGAAATCCACTATTTTGGCTTCTGTTCTCTGTAAAAAACATGTAAATATAGAAGGAAATTAAGGATTGTTCACACAGAAAATGTTAAAAATGTCCCATATTCTGGTCTGCAGACTGGATGAGAGGGCTGCAATTAGAAATTAAATGGCCGCAATTTACCTGCGTGACCCTATTTGGTGCAAGAAAATGATTAAAAATCCACAGATTTTTTCAAAAAGCTGAAACAAATTCACCAAAATCTTCTAATAATTTCGCTGATCGCCTGAAGCCCACTCTGGAAAATACCTTTGGCTAACACTAACAGAAGAATTTTAGAGGCTAAATGCAGTGGATTATACAGTTACCATTAATTTATTACTGTATTTTAACTTTTAAGGTGTGCTAAACTCCAACAGAGTAATTAATCCATCAAATAAGACCACTTTTTCCAGAGTGGCCTGAAGCTGCTGCTGATCCACCAACATTTTTTTCTAATTTTTCCACCGAAAATTTAAAATTATTAAATTAATGATAACATAGAAATAATTGACATAGTCAAAAGTCAAAAATCCAAAGACATTTGCGGCCAGTCTGCAAAGTGTGTCAAATCTGAATCTGTCACCAAGATTTCATATTTCAGGACAATTAGTCTCCAGAATTTTTCAAATTTGTCTCCAAAATGACCAAATTTCTTCAAAATGTCTCCAATAATAACATATAAACATAGGAATTAATTAGAAAATAGTCACCAAGATTTTGCTTTGATGAATTTTCCTTCAAATATAGTCTCCAAAGATCTTTGGCGACATGGACGCGCTTTGCAGACTGGATTTGCTGCAGATCACAATCTTCCGCACGCCGCAGTTAAATTAGTGGTAACATTAAAAATAGTTTAAAATTGTCTGACAGGAAAAATTAATGGTAATATAGGAATTAATTCAAAAATCTCCTGCATCTAAATTAATGGTAACATAGGAATTAATTTAAGTCTCAAGAGAGATATAAAATTTCCGCAGAGATCTAAAATTGGGCTCAGACTTGTCGCAGAGTCAGCAGACCAGGTATTAAAACATGTCCAAACTCGCCATTTTTAGAGAGAAATTTGGTGAATTTTGGAGAGACAAATGGAGAGTTTATGAGATATAGCTACTACTTTACTTGGGTCGCAGAGGGCCCAGAGTCTTAGAAAATCTTCCATATACTGCAGTCTGCCTATTCTGTATTTCGTGGTAAATTCCACCGACACGTCAGTGGAATATTTCTCTATTGAAAATAATGTTCTTGCTAAGTCGGTGGATTTTTAATTATTTATTCCTATGTGACCATTAATTTTCGATGGAAAAATGGGCAAAATGTTGGTGGATCAGCCAAATTACTGGAAATTTATGATTGATTTTTTTCAGCTTTTTCAAAAAGTCAGTGGAATTTTGTGCACCAAATACAGACTGGTGGCTGAGTCTGCCACTCATGTTACAGAGTAGCTATGTCAGTTAATACGAATTAATTGGTTTACAATTTTGAATTACTTCCTTATGTTCCCAAGTTGATTTTGGCTTGAAATCTTTAAAAATGAGCCAAATTGGCTTGGCTCAGAATTTTTGCGATATTTTGACTCAAAAATTAGCTTACAATTTTTCAGCCTATGAAACATGGTCTACCACTGCTATGTCTCCAATAATTTACTTGTAAACATAGGAATTAATTAGGAATTTGTCTCAAAGATCTTGCAAAGATACTTTTCCCATCAAAAAATGTCTTGCAACATCTTTGGCGAAATGGACGCGCTTTGCAGACTGGTTAAATAATCTGAAATTGGCCTCCTGAATTATCTGACGACAATTTTCTGATTTATTCCTACGTTTACATGTAGCTAATTATTGGAGAGTTTTTGAGAATTTTAGTTATTTTGGAGAGAAATTTGCCCAAAAATAAAATATCCGGTCATAATCTGGACAGTTATTGAACACTCTTCGCAGATTAGTCCCCAATTTATTGGCGTCTTCATAATATGGGAGATATTTGGGATAATCTCTATGAACAATTTAGAATTAATTCCTATATTTACATTAATTTAGCTACAATCACTTATGAACTAATCCCTGTATTTACTTTAATTTTACTGTGAACAGAAAGAGAAATCTCTATGAACTATTCACTAGTTTCTGCAGACTGTTATTTAGCCACTGAAAATTAATGGTAACATGGGAATAAATAGTAAAAAAAATCATCTGACTTTAACTTTGGTAGAGAATTTTATGAAAATATTCTTCGCTAGATTTAAAATTCACTGACTGTGCTAGAAATTTACAAAGTCTCCGAGGAAGGAATTCCATCCACAAGTCTGTGGAATTAACCATGATATAGCTACAGTCTTGTGTCCACAGACTGCACAGTCTCTATCCAAGAAATCCTCTTGTTTACTCTTTTTTCTTAGCAAAATACATGTAAATATTATATTTAGAAGAAAATTAAGGAATATTTGCAGAGGAAATATTAAAAATGCCTTGTATTTGTAAGCTGGATAAAATAGACTCATCAGACATGATGTTTTCTAGTGAAAAAACATCAACTAGGAGTCAAATTCCTCTTTATATTTTATTTAGAGAAGTGAGAGAACTGAAAGGGATATAAATCTTTTGTTCAAGAACACTTGAACATATTTCTCAGTCTGGCCTGAGTTTCAGTTTGACAGTCTACAAAATATACACATTTTTTACAATATCTGTGCAAACAATCCTTAATTTCCTCCTATATTACATGTATTTTGAAGAGAAAAAATAGCAAAGTAGGGGGTTTCTGGGAGAACACTTCACCTGGTTTTGCAATATGGAAACTGGTATGAGTGGTGTTATGATTTGAGTCACAGACTCGCAACATACCAACACTCTGTGAGAGATATGATTTTATCTAACTTTTTTTTAATGCTGACTTAATCAATAATCATAGGTAGCTATTATTCCTAGCTATACCATCTCTATTACTTGTGGAAAGAGACATTGAAAAATTGTTGAAAAAATCAACCAAATGGGAAAATATTGATTTGACTGTTTAAACCAAATATTAATTTGTTTGTCTCTGACTCCCAGCTCATATTTAGTGAATTGGCAAATTTATGGAAATAGCTACAATATTTATTAATGAAACTAGATAGCTATAAACAAAAAAAAAATCTTTATTCAGAAAAAATAAGTTACATTTTATCACAATGGTTTTAATTACAATAGTATAGGTTTAAGAATAAAAAATAATTCTTTGATTTCTTTGTCCTTTGGTTTGAAGCAACTAATATAATTTTTGTTGTTCAAATTTTAATGTAGCTATCATATTCTCTTTGCAGAGTCTACAACTACATGATTCAACTCGGCTATGGAAATTGCTGCTGTTGTCATTTTCATCTCCCCAATGAAAAGTGCTTGGTAGCTGAATGTGTGCATCAAGCTGAATCCCAAGAAAAATGGAACAAGTGATTCTGCTGCGGAAAACATTTGTTCTAAAAGTTGAAAAGGTGAGATATCTCCCCGCAAATATTTTCAAACTCTTGAGAAATAGAACTTGGCAGTTAGTTGAAGACTAATTTAAATTAGCTTCTCTGATTCAGTCACTCAGTGTTGCTCCTTTAATATTTTAAACTTTAAATATGCATATTAATGATATGAGACTAACTAGCTACAAAGTAAATCCAGTTATTAAGTGAGGAATATGACAAATTGTTATATATATAATTTGTGGCCTTCTATAATCTAGATGGGGAGTTTGAAGATTAAAAACCATCCACCAGCAATGAAGGAGATGTGCAAATTCTAAAAATGCACCCTTGTTGCTAAATTACGGTCCCATAATAGTAAGTAGTTATCTAAATATCCTTTCAAAAAATGCCTATAGCTATCTATAAAGTGTTTTCAACATTATTTATAGTTAAATAAAGCTAATTGTATATCATTTTCAGATGGAGAGGGATAGCACAGATGTTCAAGAAATGGTGTAAATGAGACATGAAATGGAACAGGAGACATGAAATGGAACAGGAGACATGAAATGGAACAGGAGACATGAAATGGAACAGGAGACATGACATGGAACAGGAGACATGACATGGAACAGGAGACATGAAATGGAACAGGAGACATGAAATGGAACAGGAGACATGAAATGGAACAGGAGACATGACATGGAACAGGAGACATGAAATGGAACAGGAGACATGAAATGGAACAGGAGACATGAAATGGAACAGGAGACATGAAATGGAACAGGAGACATGAAGTGGAACAGGAGACATGAAGTGGAACAGAAGACATGAAGTGGAACAGGAGACATGAAGTGGAACAGGAGACATGAAGTGGAACAGGAGACATGAAGTGGAACAGGAGACATGAAGTGGAACAGGAGACATGAAGTGGAACAGGAGACATGAAGTGGAACAGGAGACATGAAGTGGAACAGGAGACATGAAGTGGAACAGGAGACATGAAGTGGAACAGGAGACATGAAGTGAAACAGGAGACATGAAGTGGAACAGGAGACATGAAGTGGAACAGGAGACATGAAGTGGAACAGGAGACATGAAGTGGAACAGGAGACATGAAGTGGAACAGGAGACATGAAGTGGAACAGGAGACATGAAGTGGAACAGGAGACATGAAGTGGAACAGGAGACATGAAGTGGAACAGGAGACATGAAGTGGAACAGGAGACATGAAGTGGAACAGGAGACATGAAGTGGAACAGGAGACATGAAGTGGAACAGGAGACATGAAGTGGAACAGGAGACATGAAGTGGAACAGGAGACATGAAGTGGAACAGGAGACATGAAGTGGAACAGGAGACATGAAGTGGAACAGGAGACATGAAGTGGAACAGGAGACATGAAGTGGAACAGGAGACATGAAGTGGAACAGGAGACATGAAGTGGAACAGGAGACATGAAGTGGAACTGGAGACATGAAGTGGAACTGGAGACATGAAGTGAATAGGCAGGAGACTAATGAAGTGGAGGAGGAGGAGGAGGAGAAGAAGACGACCAATGAAGTGGAGGAGGAGGATGAGGAGAAGAAGACGACCAATGAAGTGGAGGAGGAGGAGGAGGAGAAGAAGACGACCAATGAAGTGGAGGAGGAGGAGGAGGAGGAGAAGAAGACGACCAATGAAGTGGAGGAGGAGAAGACGACCAATGAAGTGGAGGAGGAGGAGAAGAAGACGACCAATGAAGTGGAGGAGGAGGAGAAGAAGACGACCAATGAAGTGGAGGAGAAGGAGAAGACGACTAATGAAGTGGAGGAGGAGGAGAAGACGACTAATGAAGTGGAGGAGGAGGAGAAGACGACTAATGAAGTGGAGGAGGAGGAGAAGACGACTAATGAAGTGGAGGAGGAGGAGAAGACGACTAATGAAGTGGAGGAGGAGGAGATGAAGACTAATGAAGTGGAGGAGGAGGAGATGAAGACTAATGAAGTGGAGGAGGAGGAGATGAAGACTAATGAAGTGGAGGAGAAGAAGACTAATGAAGTGGAGGAGAAGAAGACTAATGAAGTGGAGGAGAAGAAGACTAATGAAGTGGAGGAGAAGAAGACTAATGAAGTGGAGGAGAAGAAGACTAATGAAGTGGAGGAGAAGAAGACTAATGAAGTGGAGGAGAAGAAGACTAATGAAGTGGAGGAGAAGAAGACTAATGAAGTGGAGGAGAAGAAGACCAATGAAGTGGAGGAGAAGAAGACCAATGAAGTGGAGGAGAAGAAGACCAATGAAGTGGAGGAGAAGAAGACCTATGAAGTGGAGGAGAAGTAGACCAATGAAGTGGAGGAGAAGAAGACCAATGAAGTGGAGGAGAAGAAGACCTATGAAGTGGAGGAGAAGAAGACCAATGAAGTGGAGGAGAAGAAGACCAATGAAGTGGAGGAGAAGAAGACCAATGAAGTGGAGAAAGAGGAGACTGCTAATTGGAGATGTATGAATAAGGGGAGAAGACTGATGTTGAGAATGAGCTGTAGGTCAGATGAGAGAGTACAATTATCAGACTATGAGTTTAGACAGTTATTTTCAAGAGGCTACCTCTAGGTAGGCCTTCTTCTCATTATGTTTTTGTTGTTTGTACAGTTTGGCTCTTTTTTCTGCTCTGTTTTTTATTTTTTTTCACTTCTTACACTTCTTTCCTCTTGGAAGAAAGACTGACTGTGTAGTTCTCTTATCCATGGGTAAGCAGACTGACTGTTTAGGTCTCTTATCCATGGGTAAGCAGACTGACTGTTTAGGTCTCTTATCCATGGGTAAGCAGACTGACTGTTTAGGTCTCTTATCCACGGGTAAGAAGACTGACTGTTTAGGTCTCTTATCCACGGGTAAGAAGACTGACTGTTTAGGTCTCTTATCCATGGGTTAGCAGACTGACTGTGTAGTTCTCTTATCCATTGGTAAGAAGCCTGACTGTGTAGTTCTTTTATCCATTGGTAAGAAGACTGACTGTGTAGTTCTTTTATCCATTGGTAAGAAGACTGACTGTGTAGTTCTCTTATCCATTGGTAAGAAGCCTGACTGTGTAGTTCTTTTATCCATTGGTAAGAAGACTGACTGTGTAGTTCTTTTATCCATTGGTAAGAAGACTGACTGTGTAGTTCTTTTATCCATTGGTAAGAAGACTGACTGTGTAGTTCTCTTATCCATTGGTAAGAAGCCTGACTGTGTGTAGCTAGTTCTCTTATCCATTGGTAAGAAGCCTGACTGTGTGTAGTTCTCTTATCCATTGGTAAGAAGACTGACTGTGTAGTTCTTTTATCCATGGGTAAGCAGACTGACTGTGTAGTTCTTTTATCCATTGGTAAGAAGACTGACTGTGTAGTTCTCTTATCCATTGGTAAGAAGACTGACTGTGTAGTTCTCTTATCCATTGGTAAGAAGCCTGACTGTGTAGTTCTTTTATCCATTGGTAAGAAGCCTGACTGTGTAGTTCTTTTTAGTACTATCACTATACTATGGGAATGCTGGAAAAAGGAGAACTAGCACTTCAAACATAGCTATCAGAAGTTAGAAATATAAAATGATTTATTATTGGACTATATACATTGCTGACCATCGAAGTATTCAATATCTACTAAGATAGAACAACAAAATTAATTACCATCTTTCACAAAGTATATACAATACTTCATTGGGCAATAATAAACGCTCTTTGATAATTTTTAGAGCATTTATAAAACTCTAGTGGTCTAATATGTTTTGTACGTATATCATTATATGGTATAATTCCGTTTGAATGAATGCCATGTGATACCCACAATCAGTTTCTTGAAGTAAAACTAGGTTCTATTCATCTAAAACAACGCAATTTCAATGGAGTAATTTAGAGATGTGTAACAATATTACTTATATGTTCGGTTCTATTATAAAGTTGCATTATATATATATGAAATTTTCCACAATAAACTTATGCAATTATAAAAGAACACTATACCTTTATGAAATA
The DNA here is from genome assembly GCA_947561585.1 of Caprella mutica. Taxonomy (NCBI): domain Eukaryota; kingdom Metazoa; phylum Arthropoda; class Malacostraca; order Amphipoda; family Caprellidae; genus Caprella; species Caprella mutica. Next base: position 12,328 of record CANNZV010005620.1, on the reverse strand, counting down.
TTCTCTCGACTAAAACAGACGGTTATTAAATGATTATTTTATCAAATATATTTCATTTAAACTATTTTGAAATTGTTAATAATTGTAATAGGATTAGTAAACAGTTAACAAAAAATTATATCATTTACCTATGAATTCTAATAAATTAAACGAGTTTTCTTCATAATTCCCTCTGTCGAGGTGGCAACAGGGCGGGAAACATTTAGGCGCTAGCGGGAATAATTAAGAATTTTTCCCGCGCGTGTATAATTTGCGGGAATAATTTCTCCATGCGGGAATAATCGCAAATACTAGTGTCTAGCAGCCAATAGCAACGGCTGTGCGGGAATAACACAATATTTGAGTATTATTGTTATTATTATTATTATTAGACACCTATATTCCATCTACTTATTCTTAGAGGAGAACCTCAAATTCTGAAATGTTCTAGAATTCACTTATTATGCATTCGTAGAAGTAAGACAAAGAGAAGGTAATTACAAACCTGATACAGTGAATAGATCGACAAAAGAAATAATATGAAAGAAAAGAAGAAGAATGGAGATATGAACGATAACCGGTTGGGGTTTGAAAAATAACGAGAAAACTGGTCACAAAGTATTATATGAAAATGGATATGAAATAATCACCAGCTTCTTTTTAAAAGATTATGTATGAGGTTTGGACTGAAAAAAATGGAGATTGTGGTGGGCAGTAGTAAACTGGTTGGAAATGGTATAGTTAGGTCTAATGTTGAAATCTACATCCTGTATCGATATTAAAGATTAAAAATACTGTATTAAAGAACCAGATATTATTTGTAACGAAACTATTTGAAATCAAATAAGAATTTGCTGTTGTATAAATAAATTTAGAAAATTAACACATATCATAGTGATATATAATTCAAACGAGAGCATATAGAATTCAATTGTTCGTATAACTAGACAAAGTAATAAAACATAAGAAATAAAACATTAAATTCAAGCTCTGCTATAAAAATATAAATCATTCTCGGGTTTAGACACCTATATTCCATCTACTTATTCTTAGAGGAGAACCTCAAATTCTGAAATATTCTAGAATTCACTTATTATGCATTCGTAGAAGTAAGACAAAGAGAAGGTAATTACAAACCAGATACAGTAAATAGATCGTCAAAAGATATAATATGAAAGGAAAGAAGAAGAATGGAGATAAGAACGATAACCGGTTGGAGTTTGAAAAATAACGAGAAAACTGGTCACAAAGTATTATATGAAAATGGATATGAAATAATCACCAGCTTCTTTTTAAAAGATTAAGTATGAGGTTTGGACTGAAAAAAATGGAGATTTGTGGTGGGCAGTAGTAAACTGGTTGGAAATGGTATAGTTAGGTCTAATGTTGAAATCTACATCCTGTATCGATATTAAAGATTAAAAATACTGTATTAAAGAACTAGATATTATTCGTAACGAAACTATTTGAAATCAAATAAGAATTTGCTGTTGTATAAATAAATTTAGAAAATTAACATATATCATAGTGATATATAATTCAAACGAGAGCATATAGAATTCAATTGTTCGTATAACTAGACAAAGTAATAAAACATAAATAATGAAACAGTAAATTCAAGCTCTCTTATAAAAATATAAATCTGTCTCAGGTTTAGACACCTTTATTCCATCTACTTATTCTTAGAGGAGAACCTCAAATTCTGAAATGTTCTAGAATTCACTTATTATGCATTCGTAGAAATAAGACAAAGATAAAGTAATTACAAACCAGATACAGTAAACAGATCGTCAAAAGAAATAATATGAAAGAAAAGAAGAAGAATGGAGATAAGAACGATAACCGGTTGGAGTTTGAAAAATAACGAGAAAACTGGTCACAAAGTATTATATGAAAATGGATATGAAATAATCACCAGCTTCTTTTTAAAAGATTATGTATGAGGTTTGGACTGAAAGAAAATGGAGATTTGTGGTGGGCAGTAGTAAACTGGTTGGAAATGGTATAGTTAGGTCTAATGTTGAAATCTACATCCTGTATCGATATTAAAGATTAAAAATACTGTATTAAAGAACCAGATATTATTCGTAACGAAACTATTTGAAATCAAATAAGAATTTGCTGTTGTATAAATAAATTTAGAAAATTAATATATATCATAGTGATAAATAATTCAAACGAGAGCATATAGAATTCAATTGTTCGTATAACTAGACAAAGTAATAAAACATAAGAAATAAAACATTAAATTCAAGCTCCGCTATAAAAATATATCTGTCTCGGGTTTAGACACCTTTATTCCATCTACTTATTCTTAGAGGAGAACCTCAAATTCTGAAATGTTCTAGAATTCACTTATTATGCATTCGTAGAAGTAAGACAAAGAGAAGGTAATTACAAACCTGATACAGTGAATAGATCGACAAAAGAAATAATATGAAAGAAAAGAAGAAGAATGGAGATATGAACGATAACCGGTTGGGGTTTGAAAAATAACGAGAAAACTGGTCACAAAGTATTATATGAAAATGGATATGAAATAATCACCAGCTTCTTTTTAAAAGATTATGTATGAGGTTTGGACTGAAAAAAATGGAGATTGTGGTGGGCAGTAGTAAACTGGTTGGAAATGGTATAGTTAGGTCTAATGTTGAAATCTACATCCTGTATCGATATTAAAGATTAAAAATACTGTATTAAAGAACCAGATATTATTTGTAACGAAACTATTTGAAATCAAATAAGAATTTGCTGTTGTATAAATAAATTTAGAAAATTAACACATATCATAGTGATATATAATTCAAACGAGAGCATATAGAATTCAATTGTTCGTATAACTAGACAAAGTAATAAAACATAAGAAATAAAACACTAAATTCAAGCTCTGCTATAAAAATATAAATCATTCTCGGGTTTAGACACCTATATTCCATCTACTTATTCTTAGAGGAGAACCTCAAATTCTGAAATATTCTAGAATTCACTTATTATGCATTCGTAGAAGTAAGACAAAGAGAAGGTAATTACAAACCAGATACAGTAAATAGATCGTCAAAAGATATAATATGAAAGGAAAGAAGAAGAATGGAGATAAGAACGATAACCGGTTGGAGTTTGAAAAATAACGAGAAAACTGGTCACAAAGTATTATATGAAAATGGATATGAAATAATCACCAGCTTCTTTTTAAAAGATTAAGTATGAGGTTTGGACTGAAAAAAATGGAGATTTGTGGTGGGCAGTAGTAAACTGGTTGGAAATGGTATAGTTAGGTCTAATGTTGAAATCTACATCCTGTATCGATATTAAAGATTAAAAATACTGTATTAAAGAACTAGATATTATTCGTAACGAAACTATTTGAAATCAAATAAGAATTTGCTGTTGTATAAATAAATTTAGAAAATTAACATATATCATAGTGATATATAATTCAAACGAGAGCATATAGAATTCAATTGTTCGTATAACTAGACAAAGTAATAAAACATAAATAATGAAACAGTAAATTCAAGCTCTCTTATAAAAATATAAATCTGTCTCAGGTTTAGACACCTTTATTCCATCTACTTATTCTTAGAGGAGAACCTCAAATTCTGAAATGTTCTAGAATTCACTTATTATGCATTCGTAGAAATAAGACAAAGAGAAGGTAATTACAAACCAGATACAGTAAACAGATCGTCAAAAGAAATAATATGAAAGAAAAGAAGAAGAATGGAGATAAGAACGATAACCGGTTGGAGTTTGAAAAATAACGAGAAAACTGGTCACAAAGTATTATATGAAAATGGATATGAAATAATCACCAGCTTCTTTTTAAAAGATTATGTATGAGGTTTGGTCTGAAAGAAAATGGAGATTTGTGGTGGGCAGTAGTAAACTGGTTGGAAATGGTATAGTTAGGTCTAATGTTGAAATCTACATCCTGTATCGATATTAAAGATTAAAAATACTGTATTAAAGAACCAGATATTATTCGTAACGAAACTATTTGAAATCAAATAAGAATTTGCTGTTGTATAAATAAATTTAGAAAATTAATATATATCATAGTGATAAATAATTCAAACGAGAGCATATAGAATTCAATTGTTCGTATAACTAGACAAAGTAATAAAACATAAGAAATAAAACAGTAAATTCAAGCTCTGTTATAAAAATATAAATCTGTCTCAGGTTTAGACACCTTTATTCCATCTACTTATTCTTAGAGGAGAACCTCAAATTCTGAAATGTTCTTGAATTCACTTTTTATGTATTCGTAGAAATAAGACAAAGAGAAGGTAATTACAAACCAGATACAGTAAACAGATCGTCAAAAGAAATAATATGAAAGAAAAGAAGATGAATGGAGATAAGAACGATAACCGGTTGGAGTTTGAAAAATAACGAGAAAACTGGTCACAAAGTATTATATGAAAATGGATATGAAATTATCACCAGCTTCTTTTTAAAAGATTATGTATGAGGTTTGGACTGAAAGAAAATGGAGATTTGTGGTGGGCAGTAGTAAACTGGTTGGAAATGGTATAGTTAGGTCTAATGTTGAAATCTACTTCCTGTATCGATATTAAAGATTAAAAATTCAGTATTAAAGAACCAGATATTATTTGTAACGAAACTATTTGAAATCAAAAAAGAATTTGCTGTTGTATAAATAAATTTAAAAAAATTAACATATATCATAGTGATATATAATTCAAACGAGAGCATATAGAATTCAATTGTTCGTATAACTAGACAAAGTAATCAAACATAAGAAATAAAACAGTGAATTCCAGCTCTCCTATAAAAATATAAATCTGTCTCAGGTTTAGACACCTTTATTCCATCTACTTATTGTTAGAGGGGAACTTCAAATTCTGAAATGTTCTAGAATTCACTTATTATGCATTCGTAGAAGTAAGACAAAGAGAAGGTAATTTCAAACCTGATACAGTGAATAGATCGACAAAAAAAATAATATGAAAGAAAAGAAGAAGAATGGAGATAAGAACGATAACCGGTTGTAGTTTGAAAAATAACGAGAAAACTGGTCACAAAGTATTATATGAAAATGGATATGAAATAATCACCAGCTTCTTTTTAAAAGATTATGTATGAGGTTTGGACTGAAAAAAATGGAGATTTGTGGTGGGCAGTAGTAAACTGGTTGGAAATGGTATAGTTAGGTCTAATGTTGAAATCTACATCGTGTATCGATATTAAAGATTAAAAATACTGTATTAAAGAACCAGATATTATTCGTAACGAAACTATTTGAAATCAAATAAGAATTTGCTGTTGTATAAATAAATTTAGAAAATTAAAATATATCATAGTGATATATAATTCAAACGAGAGCATATAGAATTCAATTCTTCGTATAACTAGAAAAAAAGTAATAAAACATAAGAAATAAAACATTAAATTCAAGCTCCGCTATAAAAATATATCTGTCTCGGGTTTAGACACCTTTATTCCATCTACTTATTCTTAGAGGAGAACCTCAAATTCTTAAATGTTCTAGAATTCACTTATTATGCATTCGTAGAAGTAAGACAAAGAGAAGGTAATTACAAACCTGAAACAGTAAATAGATCGACAAAATAAATAATATGAAAGAAAAAAAGAAGAATGGAGATTAGAACGATAACCGGTTGGAGTTTGAAAAATAACGAGAAAACTGGTCACAAAGTATTATATGAAAATGGATATGAAATAATCACCAGCTTCTTTTTAGAAGATTATGTATGAAGTTTGGACTGAAAAAAAGGAGATTGTGGTGGGCTGTAGTAAACTGGTTGGAAATGGTTTAGTTAGGTCTAATGTTGAAATCTACATCCTGTATCGATATTAAAGATTAAAAATACTGTATAAAAGAACCAGATATTATTCGTAGCGAAACTATTTGAAATCAAATAAGAATTTGCTGTTGTATAAATAAATTTAGAAAATTAACATATATCATAGTGATATATAATTTAAACGAGAGCATATAGAATTCAATTGTTCGTATAACTAGACAAAGTAATAAAACATAAGAATTAAAACATTAAATTCAAGCTCTGCTATAAAAATATAAATCTGTCTCGGGTTTAGACACCTATATTCCATCTACTTATTCTTAGAGGAGAATCTCAAATTCTGAAATGTTCTAGAATTCACTTATTATGCATTCGTAAAAGTAAGACAAAGAGAAGGTAATTACAAACCTGATACAGTGAATAGATCGACAAAAGAAATAATATGAAAGAAAAGAAGAAGAATGGAGATATGATCGATAACCGGTTGGGGTTTGAAAAATAACGAGAAAACTGGTCACAAAGTATTATATGAAAATGGATATGAAATAATCACCAGCATCTTTTTAGAAGATCATGTATGAGGTTTGGACTGAAAAAAAGGAGATTGTGATAGGCTGTAGTAAACTTGTTGGAAATGGTATAGTTAGGTCTAATGTTGATATCTACATCCTGTATTGATATTAAAGATTAAAAATACTGTATTAAAGAACCAGATATTATTTGTAACGAAACTATTTGAAATCAAATAAGAATTTGCTGTTGTATAAATAAATTTAGAAAATTAACATATATCATAGTGATATATAATTCAAACGAGAGCATATAGAATTCAATTGTTCGTATAACTAGACAAAGTAATAAAACATAAATAATGAAACAGTAAATTCCAGCTCTCCTATAAAAATATAAATCTGTCTCAGGTTTAGACACCTTTATTCCATCTACTTATTGTTAGAGGGGAACCTCAAATTCTGAAATGTTCTAGAATTCACTTATTATGCATTCGTAGAAGTAAGACAAAGAGAAGGTAATTACAAACCTGAAACAGTAAATTGGTCGACAAAATAAATAATATGAAAGAAAAGAAGAAGAATGGAGATAAGAACGATAACCGGTTGGAGTTTGAAGAATAACGAGAAAAATGGTCACAAAGTATTATATGAAAATGGATTTGAAATAATCACCAGCTTCTTTTTAGAAGATTATGTATGAGGTTTGGACTGAAAAAAAGGAGATTGTGGTGGGCTGTAGTAAACTGGTTGGAAATGGTTTAGTTAGGTCTAATGTTGAAATCTACATCCTGTATTGATATTAAAGATTAAAAATACTGTATTAAAGAACCAGATATTATTCGTAACGAAACTATTTGAAATCAAATAAGAATTTGCTGTTGTATAAATAAATTTAGAAAATTAACATATATCATAGTGATATATAATTTAAACGAGAGCATATAGAATTCAATTGTTCGTATAACTAGACAAAGTAATAAAACATAAGAATTAAAACATTAAATTCAAGCTCTGCTATAAAAATATAAATCTGTCTCGGGTTTAGACACCTATATTCCATCTACTTATTCTTAGAGGAGAACCTCAAATTCTGAAATGTTCTAGAATTCACTTATTATGCATTCGTAAAAGTAAGACAAAGAGAAGGTTATTACAAACCTGATACAGTGAATATATCGACAAAAGAAATAATATGAAAGAAAAGAAGAAGAATGGAGATATGAACGATAACCGGTTGGGGTTTGAAAAATAACGAGAAAACTGGTCACAAAGTATTATATGAAAATGGATATGAAATAATCACCAGCATCTTTTTAGAACATCATGTATGAGGTTTGGACTGAAAAAAAAGGAGATTGTGATAGGCTGTAGTAAACTTGTTGGAAATGGTATAGTTAGGTCTAATAATGATATATACATCCTGTATTGATATTAAAGATTAAAAATACTGTATTAAAGAACCAGATATTATTCGTAACGAAACTATTTGAAATCAAATAAGAATTTGCTGTTGTATAAATAAATTTAGAAAATTAACATATATCATAGTGATATATAATTCAAACGAGAGCATATAGAATTCAATTGTTCGTATAACTAGACAAAGTAATAAAACATAAATAATGAAACAGTAAATTCAAGCTCTCTTATAAAAATATAAATCTGTCTCAGGTTTAGACACCTTTATTCCATCTACTTATTCTTAGAGGAGAACCTCAAATTCTGAAATGTTCTAGAATTCACTTATTATGCATTCGTAGAAATAAGACAAAGAGAAGGTAATTACAAACCAGATACAGTAAATAGATCGTCAAAAGAAATAATATGAAAGAAAAGAAGAAGAATGGAGATAAGAACGATAACCGGTTGGAGTTTGAAAAATAACGAGAAAACTGGTCACAAAGTATTATATGAAAATGGATATGAAATAATCACCAGCTTCTTTTTAAAAGATTATGTATGAGGTTTGGACTGAAAGAAAATGGAGATTTGTGGTGGGCAGTAGTAAACTGGTTGGAAATGGTATAGTTAGGTCTAATGTTGAAATCTACATCCTGTATCGATATTAAAGATTAAAAATACTGTATTAAAGAACCAGATATTATTCGTAACGAAACTATTTGAAATCAAATAAGAATTTGCTGTTGTATAAATAAATTTAGAAAATTAATATATATCATAGTGATAAATAATTCAAACGAGAGCATATAGAATTCAATTGTTCGTATAACTAGACAAAGTAATAAAACATAAGAAATAAAACAGTAAATTCAAGCTCTCTTATAAAAATATAAATCTGTCTCAGGTTTAGACACCTTTATTCCATCTACTTATTCTTAGAGGAGAACCTCAAATTCTGAAATGTTCTAGAATTCACTTTTTATGTATTCGTAGAAATAAGACAAAGAGAAGGTAATTACAAACCAGATACAGTAAACAGATCGTCAAAAGAAATAATATGAAAGAAAAGAAGAAGAATGGAGATAAGAACGATAACCGGTTGGAGTTTGAAAAATAACGAGAAAACTGGTCACAAAGTATTATATGAAAATGGATATGAAATAATCACCAGCTTCTTTTTAAAAGATTATGTATGAGGTTTGGACTGAAAGAAAATGGAGATTTGTGGTGGGCAGTAGTAAACTGGTTGGAAATGGTATAGTTAGGTCTAATGTTGAAATCTACATCCTGTATCGATATTAAAGATTAAAAATACTGTATTAAAGAACCAGATATTATTCGTAACGAAACTATTCGAAATCAAATAAGAATTTGCTGTTGTATAAATAAATTTAGAAAATTAATATATATCATAGTGATAAATAATTCAAACGAGAGCATATAGAATTCAATTGTTCGTATAACTAGACAAAGTAATAAAACATAAGAAATAAAACAGTAAATTCAAGCTCTGTTATAAAAATATAAATCTGTCTCAGGTTTAGACACCTTTATTCCATCTACTTATTTTTAGAGGAGAACCTCAAATTCTGAAATGTTCTAGAATTCACTTTTTATGTATTCGTAGAAATAAGACAAAGAGAAGGTAATTACAAACCAGATACAGTAAACAGATCGTCAAAAGAAATAATATGAAAGAAAAGAAGAAGATTGGAGATAAGAACGATAACCGGTTGGAGTTTGAAAAATAACGAGAAAACTGGTCACAAAGTATTATATGAAAATGGATATGAAATAATCACCAGCTTCTTTTTAAAAGATTATGTATGAGGTTTGGACTGAAAGAAAATGGAGATTTGTGGTGGGCAGTAGTAAACTGGTTGGAAATGGTATAGTTAGGTCTAATGTTGAAATCTACATCCTGTATCGATATTAAAGATTAAAAATACTGTATTAAAGAACCAGATATTATTCGTAACGAAACTATTTGAAATCAAATAAGAATTTGCTGTTGTATAAATAAATTTAGAAAATTAATATATATCATAGTGATTAATAATTCAAACGAGAGCATATAGAATTCAATTGTTCGTATAACTAGACAAATTAATAAAACATAAGAAATAAAACATTAAATTCAAGCTCTGCTATAAAAATATAAATCTGTCTCGGGTTTAGACACCATTATTCCATCTACGTATTCTTTGAGGAGAACCTCAAATTCTGAAATAATCTAGAATTCACTTATTATGCATTCGTAGAAGTAAGACAAAGAGAAGGTAATTATAAACCTGATACAGTGAATAGATCGACAAAAGAAATAATATGAAAGAAAAGAAGAGGAATGGAGATATGAACGATAACCGGTTGAAGTTTGAAAAATAAAGAGAAAACTGGTCACAAAGTATTATATGAAAATGGATATGAAATAATCACCAGCTTCTTTTTAGAAGATTATGTATGAGGTTTGGACTGAAAAAAAAGGAGATTGTGGTGGGCTGTAGTAAACTGGTTGGAAATGGTATAGTTAGGTGTAATGTTGAAATCTACATCCTGTATCGATATTAAAGATTAAAAATACAGTATTAAAGAACCAGATATTATTCGTAACGAAACTATTTGAAATCAAATAAGAATTTGCTGTTGTATAAATAAATTTAGAAAATCAACATATATCATAGTGATATATAATTCAAACGAGAGCATATAGAATTCAATTGTTCGTATAACTAGACAAAGTAATAAAACATAAGAAATTAAACATTAAATTCAAGCTCTGCTATAAAAATATAAATCTGTCTCGGGTTTAGACACCTATATTCCATCTACTTATTCTTAGAGGAGAACCTCAAATTCTGAAATATTCTAGAATTCACTTATTATGCATTTGTAGAAGTAAGACAAAGAGAAGGTAATTACAAACCTGATACAGTGAATAGATCGACAAAAGAAATAATATGAAAGAAAAGAAGAAGAATGGAGATATGAACGATAACCGGTTGGAGTTTGAAAAATAAAGAGAAAACTGGTCACAAAGTATTATATGAAAATGGATATGAAATAATCACCAGCTTCTTTTTAAAAGATTATGTATGAGGTTTGGACTGAAAGAAAATGGAGATTTGTGGTGGGCAGTAGTAAACTGGTTGGAAATGGTATAGTTAGGTCTAATGTTGAAATCTACATCCTGTATCGATATTAAAGATTAAAAATACTGTATTAAAGAACCAGATATTATTCGTAACGAAACTATTTGAAATCAAATAAGAATTTGCTGTTGTATGAATAAATTTAGAAAATTAATATATATCATAGTGATAAATAATTCAAACGAGAGCATATAGAATTCAATTGTTCGTATAACTAGACAAAGTAATAAAACATAAGAAATAAAACAGTAAATTCAAGCTCTCTTATAAAAATATAAATCTGTCTCAGGTTTAGACACCTTTATTCCACTACTTATTCTTAGAGGAGAACCTCAAATTCTGAAATATTCTAGAATTCACTTATCATGCATTCGTAGAAGTAAGACAAAGAGAAGGTAATTACAAACCTGATACAGTGAATAGATCGACAAAAGAAATAATATGAAAGAAAAGAAGAAGAATGGAGATATGAACGATAACCGGTTGGGGTTTGAAAAATAAAGAGAAAACTGGTCACAAAGTATTATATGAAAATGGATATGAAATAATCACCAGCTTGTTTTTAGAAGATTATGTATGAGGTTTGGACTGAAAAAAAAGGAGATTGTGATAGGCTGTAGTAAACTTGTAGGAAATGGTATAGTTAGGTCTAATGTTGATATTTACATCCTGTATTGATATTAAAGATTAAAAATACTGTATTAAAGAACCAGATATTATTCGTAACGAAACTATTTGAAATCAAATAAGAATTTGCTGTTGTATAAATAAATTTTGAAAATTAACATATATCATAGTGATATATAATTCAAACGAGAGCATATAGAATTCAATTGTTCGTATAACTAGACAAAGTAATAAAACATAAGAATTAAAACATTAAATTCAAGCTCTGCTATAAAAATATAAATCTGTCTCGGGTTTAGACACCTATATTCCATCTACTTATTCTTAGAGGAGAATCTCAAATTCTGAAATGTTCTAGAATTCACTTATTATGCATTCGTAAAAGTAAGACAAAGAGAAGGTAATTACAAACCTGATACAGTGAATAGATCGACAAAAGAAATAATATGAAAGAAAAGAAGAAGAATGGAGATATGATCGATAACCGGTTGGGGTTTGAAAAATAACGAGAAAACTGGTCACAAAGTATTATATGAAAATGGATATGAAATAATCACCAGCATCTTTTTAGAAGATCATGTATGAGGTTTGGACTGAAAAAAAGGAGATTGTGATAGGCTGTAGTAAACTTGTTGGAAATGGTATAGTTAGGTCTAATGTTGATATCTACATCCTGTATTGATATTAAAGATTAAAAATACTGTATTAAAGAACCAGATATTATTTGTAACGAAACTATTTGAAATCAAATAAGAATTTGCTGTTGTATAAATAAATTTAGAAAATTAACATATATCATAGTGATATATAATTCAAACGAGAGCATATAGAATTCAATTGTTCGTATAACTAGACAAAGTAATAAAAC
>CANNZV010005619.1:26600-51871 GCA_947561585.1 Caprella mutica | reverse complement strand
GGCAATTAGACTCTGCTGCTGTCTCGGGCAAAGACCTCATCACTTCATTGGACGGTGAGTTGCAGCGCTATGGCGAATGGCTCATGCAAAACAAAACGGGCAGCATCGTTGCGATAGAACCCCAAACAGGAGAGATACTGACCATGATAAGTGCGCCCACTTACAACCCCAATTTGCTGACCGTAAATGCGCAACGAGGTAAGGTCTATAAAGAGATGCTCGAAAGTCCGCTCAATCCTTTTTTTAATAGGGCCGTCTCTGCCAAGTATCCGCCTGGGTCATTATTCAAACCCATCGTAGGGCTTATAGCTATGGAAAATAAGGTCTGGTCTAGCAATCAAGGCTTTACCTGCAGCGGTTCTTACTGGAATGTAGATAGAGAAATGGGTTGCCACGCACACCCCTATCCCAAAAATATACAGACAGCCATTCAGCATTCTTGCAATTCTTATTTTTTCAATGTATTCAAAGAAATCATTGACGAATATGGTACTTACAACCCACAAGTTGGATTGGATTCTTTTGTTACTTACTTATACGAAATGGGCTTAGGCAAGCCTTTAGGTGTAGATTTTAATGGTGAAAAAGGCGGCAATATTCCTACTTCTAAATACTATAATCACTTATATCCTAAAAGGAAAGGCGGATGGAAATCACCTACCATTATTTCGGTAGGCATTGGTCAAGGAGAGATGGAATTAACGACTATGCAAATGGCTAACTTAGCTGCTGTACTTGCCAACAAAGGGGAATACTATACGCCTCATTTGCTGAAACAATTTAGAAATGATACGACCGCTATTCCCGAACAATTTAGAACCAAAAGAAAGGTTAATATTGCACCTGAATTATATGAACCTGTGATTGCAGGTATGGAAAAAGTAATTACTTCAGGTACTGGCTATGGGTCTAGAATACAAGGCATCTCTATGGCAGGTAAAACAGGAACAGCTCAAAATCCTCATGGCAAAGACCACTCTATTTTCTTTGCTTTTGCCCCCATTGAAAACCCGCAAATAGCGATTGCTGTGTATGTAGAAAATGCCGGCTTTGGTGGTACTTATGCAGGCCCTATTGCTAGCTTGATGGTAGAAAAATACCTCAAAGGAGAAATTCCCGAAAACCGTTTAGGTTTAGAAAATTACATCAGGAATGTTGACCTTGTCAAAGAGATCACTTTATCCTTGAACGAATAAGGTCTATTTTACTGAAAACTCTAACTTCATAAAAGTTTCTATAAACTGTGGTGGCGATTCTCTAAACTCCATCATGATGACTACATTCATTTGGTCGGTTATCAATTTTTGTTTTACATTCACCAAGGTAGGTATCAAATCCAATGTCCCTCCTGTGTTTAAAGGCACATTATCTCTATAAAATATTTCTTGATAATCTTCCACATCGTCTTCATACAAACGAACAGAAATATTTCTAATAAAGTCGTATTCTGCCGTTGCAAAAATAGCCGTTAGATTCGCCGACCTAGGATTGATTTCTACTATTGTGGATTCGTCAACATTGTGAGCTGTAAGGTAAGCGTCTATCTGAGTGTCAATATTATTAAGTTCAAAAAACCAAGGAAAAAAAGCATTTAATCCCGCTGCAATCTGAAATTCTTCTTCATAATCCATTCTAAATATCGCTGGTTCTTCTCTATCACAATTTGTAAACAAGAAAGGAATGAGTAATAAAAACCATATTTTCTTCATAATTAGAGAAATTTTATATTCATAACGTATCAATCCTACAAAATTATTTAAAAGTTTAACAAAATAACTATATTTATTGCTAATGATGGTTCTAAATGACTTTTACCCATCCCTTCTTTACTCCCTTCGGTATGAGAAAGGGATCGGTACGGGCAAGAGATCTTAGATTTTTTTGTTCTGTACGGAACCAAAATACTTACACTAAACAATCTATAACAAAATGGGTGAACAAAAAGTATCCTTACTGACTGATCAGGAACAAATGAAACGTTTTGTCAAGCAGCTCCTTGACGATGTACAATCACTAGAATACATGTTGAAGCATGGCTGGTTTGAGGACAATATTACTCGAATTGGTGCCGAGCAAGAAATGTGTATCGTTGATACTAAACACTATCGACCTGCTTCTATTGCGATGGAAGCACTGGATGCCATGAAAAACTACGACTGGGTAGAAACCGAACTCGCCAAATTCAATTTGGAAACTAATATGACTCCACGAGAACTCAAAGGTAAATGCCTGAGTGATATGGAAAAAGAGAATGTACATAATATCAAACGCATTCGTCAAAAATTAAAAAAATTAGACACCGATATTATCCTTACGGGTATCCTACCTACTTTGCGAAAGCATGATTTGGGGATGCACAATTTGACCCCCAAAAAAAGATATTTTGCCTTGATGGAAGCCATCAATCAACAATTGATTGGCTCTGCTTATGAGTTGCGATTGTCGGGTATAGATGAGTTGCTTGTCAAGCATGATTCGCCCATGTTGGAGGCCTGCAATACGAGTTTTCAAGTGCACTTGCAAGTGGCGCCACAGGAGTTTGTAAAACTATATAATATTGCGCAAGCACTAGCCGCACCTGTCATGGCTATCGCTGCCAACTCGCCTATTGTTTTTGGACGTAGATTGTGGCATGAGTCTCGTATCGCCATGTTCCAACAGGCACTCGATACGCGTACCACACATGATCATATGCGTGAGCGCAGTCCTAGGGTCAATTTTGGAAATGGCTGGTTGAAACATAGTTTATTAGAAATCTATCAGGAAGATATTGCGCGTTTTAGAGTGCTCATAAGTGGAGATATTGAGGAAGATTCTATCGATATGATTGAAAAAGGAAAGGTGCCCAAATTGAGAGCCTTGCAAGTACACAACTCTACCGTGTATCGTTGGAATAGACCCTGCTACGGTATAAGTGATAATGGAAAACCACATTTGCGCATTGAAAATCGGGTATTACCTTCTGGTCCTACCATCATCGATGAAATGGCTAACGCTGCTTTTTGGTTAGGTACTATGGTGGGCATGGCAGATGAGTGCAATGATGTCAGAAAACTAATGTCGTGGGAAGATGCTAGAGATAATTTTGGTAAGGCTGCCAAGTTTGGAATCGATTCCAATTTCACTTGGTTCAAAGACAAAAAAATAAGTGCCTGTGATTTGGTACTCAAAGAATTGTTGCCCATAGCACGCAGAGGATTGAAAAAACGCAAAGTCAATGCCAAAGATATTGATAGATATTTGGATATTATTGAGGCTAGAGCCAAAAAACATATGAATGGCGCGCGTTGGCAATTGAGGGCTTACACCAAACTCATCAATGAAACAAACGCAGACGAAGCATTGACTTGCTTGACCGCATCTATTGTAAAAAATCAAAGAGAAGAAAAACCTGTACATACTTGGGATATGCCAGAACTAAAAGATTTAGCTGTTTACGAACCTTCCCAGATTACTGTGGAAGAATTTATGGCAACGGATTTATTTACCGTTCAAAAAGATGACATTATAGAACTCGTTGCAGAGATGATGGATTGGCGGCAAATTCGCCATACCGCTGTAGAAGATACCAAAGGTCATTTGGTGGGTCTTGTCACCTCTCGTCTTATTTTGAGACATTACATCCGCAATCCAAAACTCAATGGTAATGTCAGCGCAACGGTAAAAGATATTATGGTCAAAAAACCAACAACCGTCAGTCCTGATGTCAGTATTATAGAAGCCATGAAGTTGATGCGCAACAATAGCATTGGTTGTTTGCCTGTAGTCAAAGACAAGGAACTCATCGGTATGGTAACGGAAATGGATATTCTCCGAATTTCGGGTAGACTCATAGAGCGCATGCAAAAATAATTTTTCGGAAAAATTGAATGTGATTTTAAAAATTTCCCGCAGATTGCGCGGATTATCGCAGATTTTTTTTTTCAATAGCTAATTTATTTTCTGCGTTTTTCAGCGGAGTCTGCGAGCAATTAAAATCATGTTCAATTATCCTCCTTTTCCTTTTCCCCTACAATTACCACTCAAACTATAATAAACATGATTAAGTATTTTTTCTTATTATTTTCTTTGGTTTCCTTTGGCGCACAAGCCCAACAATCCATGAACATGACCCTCCAATCTCAATGGAGTGGAAATGGCATAACCTTTTACAATGACGTTTGGGGGTATACAGATTGTGCCGAAAACGAGTACGCTATTATCGGGTCTTCTTGGAGCATCCACTTTATTGATATCACCAACCCAAATAACATTTCCGAAAAGGCAAGTTTCCTAGGCGGTGGTAGTTCTATTTGGCGAGATTTCAAAACCTACAAAGACCGCGCTTATGCTGTAGCTGACCAAGGCAATGAAGGGCTCATTATTTTTGATTTGAGTAACCTCCCCAATGAGATTACAATTTCTAATCAGACCAATCAATATTTCAACAGAGCGCATAATATTTTTATAGATGAAGCAAATGGTCGACTTTATGTAGCAGGATCTAATAGTCAAAATAATGGGATGCATGTATTTGATTTGACCAACGACCCCGACAATCCTACCTTACTGGCTAGCATCTCACTAACGCCTTTGGGCTATGTACATGATGTATTCGTAAGAGACAATGTGGCTTATTGTTCGCATGGTTGGAATGGGTTTGCCTCATGGGATTTTAGTAATCCTACCAATCCTTACATCATCACTTCTATTCCTACCAATGGTTACAACCACAGTAGTTGGGTGACAGACAATAATCGATTTGCGTTTTATGCAGAAGAGGTTCCACGTGGTATTCCTATAGGGGTTATTGATTTGTTTCAAAGAGAATTGGTACATACTTTCAAGGAACCATTATTGGCACCTACACATCTAGATAATACGCCGCACAATCCATTTATTAGAGGCAATTATCTGATCATTTCTTATTATGAAGATGGCGTACAAATCTTTGATATTAGCAACCCTATGAGTCCACAACAAGTGGCTTATTTTGATACTTCTTTTAATACTTCTTACAATGGGACAACTAAAAATTGGGGCGTCTATCCTTTTTTTCCCTCGGGTACTATCATTGCCTCAGACACCCAATTAGGGCTTTATGTTTTGTCTGCCGACAATATTAATTTCCAAACGATACTGCCTCCCGAACCACCTACGCTAACGCTCGACCAAGCTGAGATGATTGCCATTTGTGATGGTACACCAACCACCCTTTCCTCCTCTATTACAAGTAATAATTTGCAATGGTATATGGATAATAGTCCTATGGCTGGAGCAACCAATAACAATATTGAAATCAGTACTAGTGGCGAATATTATTTAGAAGCAACTTTGGGTGGTTGCGAAATTATTTCTAATACCATTACCGTCAATGTTGATGTAGCGCCTACTGCAATGTTAAATACGGTAGAAGCCGTCAATCTTTGTGAAGGTGAAACCTTTATGCTAGAAACGACTTCAACTACTGCTGAAACTTATCAATGGTATAAAGACAATAATTCCATACAAGAAATGATGCCTACACTTGACGTGAGTGAGTCAGGAATTTATTATTGTGAAGTCACCAATGCTAATGGTTGCAGCAATATTACAGCAGAAATTATGATTTCAATCAAAGAAAATCCAACCCCACAAATCAATGGCGAAAATAGTTTTTGTACTGGAGATAGTCTAACGCTGAATACGGAGGAATACGCTACTTACCTTTGGTCAAATGATTCCACCACCGCAAGTATCACCGTCCATACAATGGGCAATTACGCCCTTACCGTAACCGATGAAAACGGATGTACAGGTGTATCTAATTTGGGTGTTTTAGAAAATGATAATCCAATTTTTACAATTGAAGGCAATAATTTCATTTGCGAAAATAGCGAGACTACGCTAAGCATCAATGAAACTTTTGATAGTTACCTTTGGTCTAATGATTCTACTAACACCAATATAATCGTCAACACGATGGGTAATTATTCGGTCACTGTAACGGCTGAAAACGGATGCACCAGTACTGAAAGCTTTCAAGTTAATTTTAGCGACAATACAACCGAAAATATATTCGTAGACCTCTGCCTAGGCGATACCTATGAGTATGAAGGCGAATCCTTTGATGAGGAAGGAACTTATGAGTTCCAATTTACGAGCGCCAACGGCTGCGATAGCTTAGTTACACTCAATATCAATTTCCTTGACAACTCAGCTGAAATTTTAAACATCGATATTTGTCAAGGTGATTCTTTTGTTTTCGATGGCGAATCCTTTGACGAGGAAGGAACCTACGAGTTTCAATTCACTAATACCAATGGCTGCGATAGTTTAGTTACACTCAATATCAATTTTCTTGACCACTCAGCTGAAATTTTAAACATCGATATTTGCCAAGGTGATTCTTTTGTTTTCGACGGCGAATCCTTTGACGAGGAAGGAACTTATGATTTCCAATTTACGAACGCCAACGGCTGCGATAGTTTAGTTACACTCAATATCAATTTCCTTGACCACTCAGCTGAAATCCTCAACATCGATATTTGCCAAGGTGATTCTTTTATTTTCGATGGCGAATCAATTGACGAGGAAGGAACTTATGATTTCCAATTTACGAACGCCAATGGCTGCGATAGTTTAGTTACACTCAATATCAATTTCCTTGACCACTCAGCTGAAATCCTCAACATCGATATTTGCCAAGGTGATTCTTTTGTTTTCGATGGCGAATCCTTTGACGAGGAAGGAACCTACGAGTTTCAATTCACTAATACCAATGGCTGCGATAGTTTAGTTACACTCAATATCAATTTTCTTGACCACTCAGCTGAAATTTTAAACATCGATATTTGCCAAGGTGATTCTTTTGTTTTCGACGGCGAATCCTTTGACGAGGAAGGAACTTATGATTTCCAATTTACGAACGCCAACGGCTGCGATAGTTTAGTTACACTCAATATCAATTTCCTTGACCACTCAGCTGAAATCCTCAACATCGATATTTGCCAAGGTGATTCTTTTATTTTCGATGGCGAATCAATTGACGAGGAAGGAACTTATGATTTCCAATTTACGAACGCCAATGGCTGCGATAGTTTAGTTACACTCAATATCAATTTCCTTGACCACTCAGCTGAAATCCTCAACATCGATATTTGTCAAGGTGATTCTTTTGTTTTCGATGGCGAATCCTTTGATAATGAAGGACAGTATGATTTCCAATTTACGAGCGCCAACGGCTGCGATAGTTTAGTTACTCTCAATATCAATTTCCTTGACAACTCAGCTGAAATCCTCAACATCGATATTTGTCAAGGTGATTCTTTTGTTTTCGATGGCGAATCCTTTGACGAGGAAGGACAGTATGATTTCCAATTTACGAGTACCAACGGCTGCGATAGTTTAGTTACACTCAATATCAATTTCCTTGACAACTCAGCTGAAATCCTCAACATCGATATTTGCCAAGGAGATTCTTTTGTATACGATGGCGAATCCTTTGATAATGAAGGAACTTATGATTTCCAATTTACGAGTACCAACGGCTGCGATAGCTTAGTTACACTCAATATCAATTTCCTTGACAACTCAGCTGAAATCCTCAACATCGATATTTGTCAAGGTGATTCTTTTGTATACGATGGCGAATCCTTTGATGATGAAGGAACTTATGATTTCCAATTTACGAGCGCCAACGGCTGCGATAGTTTAGTTACACTCAATATCAATTTCCTTGACAACTCAGCTGAAATCCTCAACATCGATATTTGTCAAGGTGATTCTTTTGTTTTCGATGGCGAATCCTTTGATGAGGAAGGAACTTATGAGTTCCAATTTACGAGCGCCAACGGCTGCGATAGCTTAGTTACACTCAATATCAATTTCCTTGACAACTCAGCTGAAATCCTCAACATCGATATTTGTCAAGGTGATTCTTTTGTTTTCGATGGCGAATCCTTTGACGAGGAAGGACAGTATGATTTCCAATTTACGAGTACCAACGGCTGCGATAGTTTAGTTACACTCAATATCAATTTCCTTGACAACTCAGCTGAAATCCTCAACATCGATATTTGCCAAGGAGATTCTTTTGTATACGATGGCGAATCCTTTGATAATGAAGGAACTTATGATTTCCAATTTACGAGTACCAACGGCTGCGATAGCTTAGTTACA
The DNA here is from genome assembly GCA_947561585.1 of Caprella mutica. Taxonomy (NCBI): domain Eukaryota; kingdom Metazoa; phylum Arthropoda; class Malacostraca; order Amphipoda; family Caprellidae; genus Caprella; species Caprella mutica. The sequence goes on along the minus strand of CANNZV010005619.1, from coordinate 43,732 downwards.
CTCAATATCAATTTCCTTGACAACTCAGCTGAAATCCTCAACATCGATATTTGTCAAGGAGATTCTTTTGTATACGATGGCGAATCCTTTGATGATGAAGGAACTTATGATTTCCAATTTACGAGCGCCAACGGCTGCGATAGTTTAGTTACACTCAATATCAATTTCCTTGACAACTCAGCTGAAATCCTCAACATCGATATTTGCCAAGGTGATTCTTTTGTTTTCGATGGCGAATCCTTTGATAATGAAGGAACTTATGATTTCCAATTTACGAGTACCAACGGCTGCGATAGTTTAGTTACACTCAATATCAATATCAACCAAGCTTCCCAAGGTGAATCACTCATTAAACTTTGCTATGGCGAAGTCTATAATGGGACACCTTATTTTGAATCAATTACTGGACTCAGGGAGACATTCACCAATCAAGATGGTTGCGATAGCACTCATATAACCAATATCATTGTCAACACAGAGATGTCTGCTGGATTTATCATAGATTTTCAGTGTACTAACCCTTTGTATGGTCTTGGTGCTTTTGCGTCTGGCGGCACAGAACCTTATGAGTATTTATGGAATACAGGTGAGACAAGTGTATTTATAGATTCCTTGGAAGCAGATTCCTATACTGTGACTATCACAGATGCTGTTGCTTGTACTAATGAATTTTCCATAGAATTACTTTCCGTCGAAGCACTAAGCATTACTGGTACGGCACAGGATGTAAGTTGTGCTGGTGAAAATGATGGAAGTATTGAGCTAGAAATTTCAGGTGGCGTTCCGCCCTATTCTATTGATTCACCAAATTTCATAAATAATTCTCCTAATGATTTACTTGCTGCCGCTTATACCATATCTGTTACGGATGATCGTGGCTGTATGGCTACTACTACTATCCAAGTAAATGAACCCGATGTCCTAGAAGCTATTGTATCTCAAACACCCGAAAATGGCAGCCAAATGAATGGTTCGGCAAGAGTCGAAGTCACTGGCGGAATCGCCCCTTATACCTACGAATGGTCTACTAGTGCAACGACTGAAAGTATCAATGAAATTTCAGCGGGTACTTACCAAGTCACCATTACCGATACCAACGATTGTATATTAGTTACTGAAGTGATTGTCAATAATACGACTAGTGCGTTTTCACCCGAAGAAGCACAAAAAGCTTTTCAGGTTATGCCCAATCCTTTTAATGAATGGCTACACATTAACAACTTACAAAATACGGATATTCAATCTATTAAGCTATTCAATAGTATAGGACAAGTTGTTTATACTGATTATAATTATTCAAACAATAAGGATTTGCAAATCCATACGCAGCCAATGAGTGCAGGTGTTTATTTATTATTAATCAAAACAGAAAAAGGGAATTATCCTATAAAGCTGATAAAATCAAAGTAGTTTTTTAAAGGGATGACCACCACTTTTTTGTAATAAAAGAGTCATATTATAAAGTCCTTAGGTTATATAAAAAATAGAAATTATTTTTATGGGTTTCACTTGGTTATAAAAATCCGTACTTTTACGATTCAGAAAAACATAAAAGATTTAGAACATGAAGGTGACCGACTATTTTGAAAAATACCAAGGCCAAACAGCGATTTCATTTGAAGTATTGCCTCCTATGAAAGGGGGAACGATGAAAGCTATTTTTGATACACTTGACCCCTTGATGGAATTCAAACCTCCTTTCATTGATGTTACTTATCATCGCGAAGACTTCGTTTACAATAAACAGGCAGATGGTTATTTTGAAAAAACTGCTATACGCAAACGTCCAGGTACGGTAGGTATCTGTGCGTCTATTATGCACCGTTATGGTGTAGATGCGGTACCTCATTTGATTTGCGGTGGCTTCACCAAAGAAGATACTGAGAATGTACTCATTGACCTCAACTTCTTGAACATCAAAAACGTACTTTGTCTTCGTGGAGATGCACGTAAGTTTGATGGAAAATTTATTCCTGAAAAAGGTGGTAATAAATATGCCATAGATTTGGTCAAACAAGTCCATAGCATGAATAATGGAGACTACCTCGATGGTAGCATCGTAGATGGTGCAAAGATGGATTTTTGCATAGGCATAGCTGGGTATCCCGAAAAGCATTTTGAGGCGCCCAACATGTCTTTTGATTTGGAAAAAACCAAAGAAAAAATTGACGCAGGCGCAGATTATATTGTGACTCAGATGTTTTTTGATAATGAAAAATATTTTGAATACGTAGATGCTTGTCGAGCAGCGGGTATCAATGTACCCATCATTCCTGGTTTGAAACCACTGACCAAGAAGTATCAAATGAAATCTATTCCTCGCTTATTTTATATTGATATGCCCGACCCTCTCGTCAAAGAATTGACGAATGCCACTGAAAAAGAAGCCATCAAAGAAGTAGGTATTCAGTGGTGTATTGCGCAGTCTAAAGAACTCAAAAAACGTGGTGCACCTTGCCTACATTATTATACGATGGGCGATACGGAAACCATCAGACGTATTGCAGAGGCTGTTTATTAAAAACAATTTTATAGTAAAAAGGAACTGTGATGAAATACGTTCACACCAATATCATCAGCAAAGATTGGAAAAAATTAAGTGATTTTTATATCCAGGTATTTGATTGTAAAATAGTGCCGCCGCTTAGAAAACAAGCAGGCGAATGGTTGTCCGCAGGCACTGGCGTAAAGAACGCTAAACTAGAAGGTGCTCATCTATTACTACCAGGTTATGGCAAAAATGGTCCTACGCTAGAAATATATGAATACAGAGAAACGCTAGATGATCATCTAAAATCACCCAACCAAAAAGGTTTTGGTCATATAGCTTTTGAGGTAGAAGATGTAGCAACAATAGTAAAAAAAATGGAAGCCAATGGCGGAACACGCAACGGCGAAATCACAACTCGAGCAATAGAAGGCGTCGGCGAAATCACCTTTGTATACGCAAGAGATCCAGATGGAAATTTGATAGAATTACAGTCTTGGAAAAAAGAAAGATCATAACGCTACTCACTTACCTTAATACTTTCCCTTTAAAATCAACTAGTTTATTATTGCGTTTTTTTATGTATTTTGAGGTCTTGAAAATCAAAACTCATTTTACATGTCATTCAAAAAAACACTGCTGTGGATTGTAGGATTTATGCTTTTTGCTTTCGCAACAAAAGCACAAAATGACTTGCAACAACCTGACGATTTCTTCCCTCACCCATTGGGAGAACACTTCATGCCCCATCATTTAATTGTTGATTATTTTGAACATATTGCTGATAATAGCGACAATGTCATCTTAGAACAGTACGGTGAGACCAATCAAAACAGGCCCCTTATTCTAGCTTTCGTTTCCTCCAAAAAGAATTTGGCTAACCTAGAACAAATCCGAAAAAATAATCTTATCCGTGCAGGTATTTTGGATGAAGAACTTAAAGATGATAAACCCATAGCCATTGTTTGGTTGGGTTTTGGGGTGCATGGTAATGAGGCAGGCGCCACCAATAGTTCTATTGCAACGATTTACGAATTGGCAAACCCTGACAATGAGGATGTCCAAGAATGGCTCAAAAATACCGTTGTCGTGGTAGACCCGAGTTTGAATCCAGATGGCTATTCTCGGTATACACATTGGAATCGTAATGTGGGTAACAAAATTCCAAACCCTCATATTGACTCTCGCGAACATCAAGAACCATGGCCTGGTGGCAGGGTCAATCATTACTGTTTTGATCTCAATAGAGATTGGGCTTGGGCTACGCAGATAGAGACTCAGGCACGTATCGAGCAATATCATAAATGGATGCCGCACATCAATGTAGATGCACATGAGCAAGGCTATAACTCGCCTTATTATTTTGCGCCAGCCGCACAACCCTATCATACTTATATCACCGATTGGCAATCTGATTTTCAGTTTGAAATTGGCAAAAATCACTCTCGTTATTTTGATCGAGAAGGATGGTTATATTTTACTAGAGAAGTTTTTGATTTGTTTTACCCAAGTTATGGAGACACCTACCCTACCTTCAATGGCGCCATTGGCATGACTTACGAACAGGCAGGACATAGCTTGGCGGGGCGCTCTATTCTGATAGAAAATGGAGATACCTTAACGCTTCGAGATAGAATAATGCATCACAAAACGACGGCGCTTTCTACCGTAGAAATGGGTTCCAAAAATGCAGATAGAATTGTCAACAACTTTGAAAGTTATTATCAAAACGCTTTAAAAAATCCTGTAGGAGATTACAAATCTTATATCATAAAAGCTTCCAATGGTACTGGAAAACTCAAAGAATTGACAAAATTATTAGACAGACATAATATCCAATATGGCACCTCCAAAGGTGGTAGAACCCTACAAGCCTATGATTTCCAAACAGACAAATCCAAGTCCATTACCGTAGCCGATGAGGACTTAATAGTGAGTACGCATCAACCTCTATCCATACTGACGCAGGTTTTATTTGAACCCAGAACGGAGTTGGTCGATTCGCTTACTTACGACATCACAGCATGGGCTTTGCCCTACGCTTATGGTTTAGAAACCTATGGCAGCGATGTCAAATTGGAGGTCTCCAAAGGTTTTACTTTCAAAAAACAGGAAGCACCTCCAAAGGCACAACCCTATGCTTATTTAGCAGAATGGAATGCCCTAAACAATGTTCGTTTTCTCAATGCTTTAATCAGAAAAGGAGTTGTGGTGAGAACAACAGCAGAAGCCTTTGAACTAGGTGGCGAAAAACACCAAGCAGGAACACTTATCATTTTGCGTATTGATAATAAAAAGAAATTGGGCAATGACTTCGACACCATAGTAAGAAATACAGCCCTCCAATATGATCAAAAACTCACCAATGCACTAACAGGTTTTGTGGATAAAGGTCATGATTTTGGGTCAAGCACAGTGAGTGTAGTTCAAAAGCCTAAGGTAGCCATCATAGGTGGCAATGGTGTTGGTCAAAATAGTTTTGGACAGGCATGGTATTATTTTGAGCAGGAAATAGATATGGAAATTGCGGTTTTGGATGCCGATAATTTAGGTCGTACAAATTTAAACGATTACAATATAGTAGTCATGCCAGATGGTTGGTATTCGAGATTTAATACCGCTACTGCCGAAAAAATAAAGACATGGGTGCAAAGTGGTGGCAAACTGATTGCCATAGGTGGTGGTGCCAAAAAATTGATTGGTAAAGATGGTTTCTCTTTGAAGAAAAAAAGTAAAGAAGAAATAAAACCCGACATCAAAGCAGAAGATCTTCCTCACTATGCAGAGCAAGAACGAAGTGCCATCAGCTACCAAATGCCTGGTGCTGTTTACAAAATCAAATTGGATAATACGCACCCACTTGCTTTCGGTTTTCCAGATTATTATTTTTCTCTAAAAACAAGTGGCGAAGCTTTTGATTTTTTGGAGAAAGGATGGAACGTTGGTTCGGTGGGCGCCAATCCGATTATCGCAGGTTTTGTAGGTGCCAAAGTCAAAGGTAGTCTCAATCAATCCCTTTCTTTTGGGGTGCAAAATATGGGACAAGGTAAGGTCATTTACATGATAGATAATCCCTTGTATAGAGGATTTTGGAAACAAGGCTCTTTCCTCTTTAGCAATGCTATTTTTATGGTCAACTAATTTTTTAACTTTTAAATAAGCAATTTCTTTGAGACTTAACTTGCATTAGTCGTCATAATATAGGATTTTAGAATAGAAGTTATTTAACAGGAAATAATACAAAAATTATATGAAACAATTATTACCCTTTATGATAATGTGTTGCGCGCTCTTAGGCGTCAACAAAAGTTATGCACAACTTGGAATGGGATTTAATTATCACCATTCTATTCCTCTGGGTACGTATAGTGACAATCTTCACAAAAATCCAGCAGGTTTCTTGATGACGGCATTGGGCAAAACCAATAAAAATAAAAACCTCAGTTTTGGAGGTGAATTTGGTGTAGCGATGTATGCCAATGATGACTATTTGTATGAATTGCCTACTGGCGAGTCTGCTGGCGAAATCGTAGAAATGTATGAAGAAGACTGCTTCCTTACCTACAACGCACTTGCCAGATATACCTTTAATGAGGAGTCTAAATTTACGCCTTATGTGCAGGCTAGTTTGGGTGGTCTATCCTTTTTTAGTACACGTATGTCTGATGAGTATGAAGACTTTTATGAAAGTACTACCCAATTTCACGGAACCTCTTTTGTGGCAGGCTTAGGTACTGGGGCTACTTTCAGAGTTCACCCGCAAGTTGTCCTTGACGCTGGTGCTTTTTATAGTAGAGGTACGGCAGCTGAGTATCGTAGTATTGAAGAAGGTGTTGCCTCTTTCAGACGCGGACTGGACTATGGAAAATATAATTCAACAGTTAGTACGCTAAATATTAAAGTCGGTGTACTTTGTGGATTTTAGAAATGACCAATTGTTCAACAATATGAGTCCTTATCAAATTTTTCTGTAAAAACTTGATAAGGACTTTTTTTTTGCCTTTTCCAGGAAAACACATATCTTTTTTTCATAATACATTCCATTGGCACGAACCTTGTCATCATAGGGTATGAATTAGAATTTTGCAACCCCTTGCAAAAAAAACAATATGAAACACGCACTTAAAGGGCAAGACATCATCAATATATATGATTGTTTGTGTGAATTGGAAAATAGTAATATTCCTATTGAACAACATAATGCTGCATTATTGCAACTTCGGCACTATCTTCATTTGACCTGCACCAGCTTAATTCAAAAAACTAAGCAAGGACAAGCACCTAATCCAATAAAATTATCTGATAAGCAATTGAGTATATTGAATACTGTGTTACAATTATATATTCAAAATTTGCAGATAAGTTATGACTTCCAAAAAGGAGGAGAAAAGAGATTAAATTCTATTGCAGACAAGATTATTTCTTATTACGTTACGATCCAAAAATTAGATTATTTAACTAAGGTAGCTTAGTATTTGGTCTCCGCTTTAATTGGCAGACCTGTATGTATTAATAATTTTTAGAGTCTCTCGAATATCCCGATAGCTATCGCATACGGGACTACATTATTATTGAAACCTATCTAGCTGTTCGCCAACTAGCATTTGTAAAGCCGTGAATGCTAAGCCCTGCCCCTGCTTGGTACTGTGACCTTTACTTTTATAATAATTCTCTAAACGAAGTTGTGATTGAAAGTAAGCTATTTTCAATGCTCTTGCCATTTCACCACGCAACATATCGGAACTAGCCCATGCTTCTAAGCCTTTTCTAAAACGGTAATCCCAAGAAACGATTAATTGCAATTCGTTGAGATCCAATGTCTCAGGTTTTTTATACATTTTTTTGATAGATTCCTCACTAGGTCGCTGTCCATTGGGGCTAAGACTATTAGCCAAGTTTAGCAGTAATTGAATATCTTTCCAATCTCTAAAATCACCATAAATTTCACTTTCTATATGATTAGCAAAACGCGCTAGTTGATAATTTCTAGATTTAGCTGCCTCATAAGCTGCTGCTGTTTGCGCGTTGTAATAGCTAGATATTTTATCATTATAAACACCTGTTTGCTGTAGCACTTCTTGTAGCCACTTTATCGCATTTTTCTTTTGCTTATAAGCAATAGAAGGCATAAAGGTCTTGGTAGCTTGAGGCTTATAAACCGTTGCTGGAGGGCTGTAGGTGTTGTAAGCCGTAGGCGTATAGGTAATTGGCATCGTATAAGTAGGTGCGGGTCTATAGGTAGGCATACTACCGCTCTTGGCAGTCATCGTAGTGGTAGAATAGCTGACTGGCATAGATTGTTGGTAAGTATTTTTTGGAGGCGCTTGTACCACTTCTACCTTTGCCATTGGTGCCAAACCATTGGTTTCAAATACATTGACAGGATGTAGATATTCGCTATTAATATTTTTGGTAAAGGCATCATAAAATCCTCTATTGTGGGCATCTACAAGTCTAGCTTCCGCCATCGTTTTGTCTGCAAATACACCACTCATTATTTTCACTTTAGTGCCATCTATTTGTGTATGAATACGCCCCATATTGAGGTATTTTGCCCAAGGTATTTTTTGCCCTAAGGTAAAGGTACCCACTTGCACTACACTCACTTCTCTTCCCTTTTTCAAGGGATGCGTTTTCACAAAAGCATCTTTGAAGCCTCTAGATTTTATTTTAGCCAAAGCTCTATTAGCCATCGTTTTAGTTGCATAATCGCCTACATGTACCTGTTTGGTATTATCCAATTGTATATCTGCATAGATGTATCCATAAGATTTTAGCGTATTAAAATCTTTCAACGATGCTTTTCGAAATGTTCCAATTTGTACGGTATAATAATTCTGCGCGACTAGTGCAGAACAAATAAGTGAAAAGAATAATATAAAAATCGGTTTGTGTAGTTTACTCATAACGTATGGCTATTTTGCTATATAACGTTCAACTGTGCTCTCATTGTATTCAAAGATAAGGCAAAAACAACGTAAAATTAACTACCCACCAACTTTGTGCCTAACTTTTAATAAGTGCTAATGTAAACATCACTTAACTAATTATTGTTATTTTTATGAAATAAATTGAATTATGATAAAAACACTTTTAATAGCTTCGTTTTCAATACTAGCGACCATTGGTTTATGGGCTCAAGAGGATTTAAGTTTGGCAGATGCCATCGAGAAAGGTTTGGAAAATAATTTTCAAATTCAGATTGCTAACAAAAATATAGAAATTGCTAAAAACAATAATAATTGGGGAACTGCAGGGCGTTATCCAACGGTAGACCTTACCGCTAGTTGGGCTAATAGTTTTAATACGCAGAACAATCCCGCATCCTTCTTTTCCGAGTTGTCAACGTTGAGTTCGGGCATTACACCTGGTGCGTCCGCTAGCCTAGTTTTGTTTGACGGTCATCGAGTGCAATTGACCAAAAATCAATTGGAACAATTAGAATTGCAAAGTACGCACAATGCTGCTGTGGCTATCGAGAATAGTTTGCGGTCTATTATTTTGGCTTACTATCAAGCCTTGATTCAGCGAGAGCAAATAAAAGTCTTGGAGGAAGTTTTGAGTCTCTCTCGCGAACGAATTAGAGTGCAGGAGATTCGTAAAGAATTTGGACAGGCAGGTAGTTTTGATGTACTCCAATCTACGGATGCATTGCTCAATGACTCGACTACTTATTTGATTCAAATCAACACCTACGACAATGCCCTTCGCAACCTCAACCTAGCCATGGGTGAGGAGGATTTTAATAAAAAATACAATCTTACCGATGAATTGGTTTATGATGCGCCTTCCTATAATTTGGAAGATTTGATAGACAAAATGTATGCTAATAATAAAAATTTGCAAAGTCTTTTCATCAATCGAGAACTCTCCAATATCAATACTAAATTGCAGGAAACTGCCCGCTATCCTAGATTGAGTGCCAATGCGGGTATCAGTTGGAGTCCTTCCTTAACGGTTGGCAGTGGCGTGCTTCAGTCTGGTATGAACTTGAATATAGACCCTACCCTAGCACGTAGTTTTAATGGATTTATTAACTTGACGGGATCTTATAATTTGTACAATGGTGGCGTCACCAAACGGAATATCGAAAATGCACAAATGCAAGAAGTGATTGCTCAGTTGGGTATTGAGGATTTGAAACGAAATCTTTCTGCTCAACTCTCGAGTACCTATGCGAATTATGAAAATCAAAAACGACTTTTACAATTGACAGAAAACTTATTGGTCAATGCCAAGAAGAATTTAGACATTGCCGATGAGCGGTTTAAGGCGGCACAGATCAGTTCTTTTGACTATAGAACTATCCAATTGTCTTATATCAATGCTTCGCAAGCAAGGGTCAATGCTTACTTCAATTTGAAAACGACGGAGACCGAAATTATTCAATTGATTGGCGGATTGGTAAGATGATTTATTGTTTTCTGAATTATGACACACCGTTTTCATCTGCATATGCATCTTAAAAAAGGGAGGTGATTTTCAATGCATTGAAAACCCAATAAAGATTATGACTAGACTTTTTATTTTTATCTGCCTATTCTTTTTTTCTACATCCGCTGTCTATGCACAATCTGGTTATTGGGAAGGGTTTATTTCTCAAAGCGGAAAACGTCATCCCATTAAAATTTATCTTCAAAAAGAAGGCAAAAAAACAATGATTGGTACGGCAGATATCCATTTAGATTCTACGCTTATTCAACTAGAATTGCATGGCGTATTGCACCGAGATTACTCTATTAATTTGTGGGATATTTCCTTAAATGATATTGAATTAGGCGATTCTAGTCCAGCCATTTTCAAACGTCGATACCAACTGCTTTATCGTAGAAAAAGAGAAGGCGATTCCTTAAAGGGCTATTGGCAAGAAGCCTATAATCCTAATAAAATAATGCACAAACAAGGTTTGATAGAATTGAAAAGAGGTAAAAAACCTGGTAAGGCTTAGTACTCTGTAAACTAAGTAAATTAAATATTTTGGTCAGCGAATTTATTCGCCTGACCACTTGTAAATTACTGTATTACAGTGATTTAGAGTCTCCCGAATAAATTCGGGGACTACATTAGAATTAAAATAAACTTACTACACAGTGTACTTAATTATTTCACCTTCTCACTCTTTATCTTATTGCCAAGCACTGCTGCACCAACGATGCCTGCATTATTGAGCTGTTCTGCTGGAGTGACTTTCGTTTTCGTTTTCAAAAAACCTTCAAATTTGGAAAAATGCTTGCTCGCTCCACCACCCAAAATAAATAAATCAGGTGTAAACAAGCGATCTAGGTGAGTTAAATATTCATTGAATCGATTAGCCCATTCTTTCCATTCCAAATCTTCTGTTTTGCGAATATGATTGGAAGCATATTTTTCTGCAATTTTCTTATGATCTCTGAGGTAGAGATGTCCTAGTTCCGTATTGGGTACCAGTTTGCCATTCATAAACATGGCCGACCCTATGCCTGTACCCAGTGTCAATAATAAAACGAGGCCTTTTTGATTTTGTCCGACACCAAATTCCATCTCTGCCAAACCAGCCACATCGGCATCATTGCGTACCAAGACTGGACAGTTACTCGCTTTTTTAAATAGTTTTTCTACATCTGTACCTATCCATGCTTTGTCTATATTAGCCGCAGATTGAGCGACGCCTTTTTTGATGATAGAAGGAAAACCACAGCCGATTTTATCTTTCCATTCAAAATGTTGAACAAGTTCTTTGAAAGCAATGGCTACAGCTTTAGGGGTGGCGGGTTTGGGAGTAGGTATTCGGTGGCGTTCGGTGACGAGTTCACCTGTTTTGATATTAACAATAGCGCCTTTTATGCCTGATCCACCTACATCAACACCTAATATTAGATCTTCATTCATTGGATTTCCTTGTTTGTAAGTAGGACAGTCTACTTATATTTTGCATTTTTAGTTGATAATAATCACTTTCATTTTTACATCTTCTATTGGTCGATCTTGTTCATTGGTTTGCAATTCCACCAATTTATCTATCACCTCTAAGCCTTTCACTATTCGACCAAAAACAGTGTATTCTAAATCTAAAAAAGGCGTGCCACCTTGTTCCAAAAATATAGTACGCTGCTCTTCTGTATACTTTATTCCCTTGCGTTCTTCTATACTATTGAGTGAGGCTTCTGACAAGGGCTGACCATGAACAATATAAAATTGTGAGCCAGAAGAATCTCTATCAGGGTTGGCTTCATCTGGTAATCTAGCGCCAGCCACTGCTCCTTTTACATGTACCAATGAATCTATAATTTCGGCAGGTACTTGGTAGCCGGGGCCTCCTGAGCCAAGCGATTGATTGGCTCGCGAGCCTCTTGATCTAGGATCACCTCCCTGAATCATAAAGCCATCTACTATTCTATGAAAAAGTAAGCCATCATAATAGCCTTCTTCAACTAATTTTATAAAATTGTCTCTATGCAATGGTGTAGCATTAGAGAGTTGCATCAGCATATTTCCATAAGGCGTTTGTATTTCTACAAAACAGTCTATGGGCGCTTCCACGTATATTCTTTTTTCTAATTCGCTAACCTTCTTCCCTTTTCTGGCAATTAATTTTACGGGGTAGTTTCCAGACGTTTTAAACTGGTGTATAGGAGATAATTCTGTAGACGTTGTACCATCTCCAAAATCCCAAAGATAGGAATCTGCATCTTGAGACTTATTCATAAAAGTAACTTCCGCAGGTGCCTTTTTTGCTCCCGTATATATGTAATTGGCTATAGGTTTAGCACAAGATGAAATTAACAAAATGAAACAACCACATACTAACCAAAAGCCTCTATTACACTTCATTATCTATCGGTATTAATTATTGATTAACAATATTTAGACGGACATTCGTTTTATCCGTTACTATTATAGACTTACTTTTTGGCTTTCCTTTCGTCCCTCAATTATAAAACACTGAATAAGTGCGAGTTACAGAAATCACTCTATTCCTCAAACTATACTACTCTACTACTTTTATTTTCATTTTCACATCCTCTACAGGTCGGTCACCAGGAGCCGTTTGTGCAGCGCCTATTTTATCTATCACCTCCATACCTTGTACTACCTCACCATATACGGTATATTCATGATCTAAGAAGGGCGTACCACCTACTTCTTTATATCTTTGACGCTGTTCTTCTGTATATTTCACGCCACTTCTTTTTTCGATTTGATCCAGTGTAGCATCATCTACAGGTTTGCCCTGAACGATATAAAACTGTGAACCAGAAGATCTTTTTTGAGGATTGTTGGTACGTGCAGCGGCAAGCGTTCCTTTAAAATGCAATTGCCCCAATTCTGCATCTACCTGATAACCTGGCCCGCCCGAACCTAGTCTTTGATCTGGTGTGCAATTTCGAGAATTGGGATCACCACCTTGTACCATAAAACCATTGATTACTCTATGAAAAAGTAAATCATCATAATAACCTTCATTGGCTAATTTGATGAAATTATCTCTGTGCTTAGGTGTTTCATTGTACAACCTAACTTTCATGATTCCCATGCTTGTTTCTACTTCTACAAATGAAATAGCGGGCTTAGCAATATTAATATTTTGTTCTGACATAGTTGTTTTCTTTCCTTTTTTGGCTTTTAAAATAATGGTATAATCACCAGGTTTATCATATTTGTGAAGTGGAGATTTGCTAGTAGATGTTTTTCCATCTCCAAAATCCCATTCATACATTTCTGCTTTTTCAGATTGATTCTTAAATGTAATATTGGCAGGTGCTTCCTTTTTGCCTTCATAACTAAACTTGGCAATAGGTCGGCTACAAGAAGCTAGAATCAGTGTCAGGAATAGCATCCCTAAAAAGTATTTATTATGCATGTTATTTATTTTATTATTTATTTTGTTCTTTGACAAAAGAAAATCATTCTATTGGCACCTTGAGTTATTCAAGTATACGAACTTTCATTTTCACGTCTTTTATTGGTCGGTCTTTGGGAGATTGAGCGGTGGGAGTGGCTGCTATTTTATCAACTACATCTAAGCCTTCTACGACTTCACCATAAACCGTATAGTCCATATCTAACATAGGAGAACCGCCTATTTGCTTATATAAACGTCTTTGTTCAGGACTATATTTTATATTTTTTCTACGTTCCCAATTATCTAGTTCTGCATCTGTTTGAAGTTTGCCTTGTACTATATAGTATTGGCTTCCAGAAGACCTTTTTTCAGGATTGCCATCACGAGCAGCAGCTAGTGCACCTTTGATGTGTACAGCGCCTATCTCAGCATCTACTCTATATCCTGGTCCACCTGAACCTAGTGATTGTGTAGGAGGCGCATCTTTTGAATTGGGATCACCGCCTTGTATCATGAAGCCATTGATTACTCTATGAAAAAGCAAGTCGTCATAAAATCCTTCATTGGCAAGTTTGATAAAATTTTCTTTATGCTTCGGAGTAGAATTATACAGTTTCAATTTTATGTTACCAAATTCTGTTTCTACTTCGGCATAGGTGTTATTGTCGCCGCCGCAACTAAAAAATAAACTAGTTAATAATAATGCGCTTAAAATAGTAAGTAATTGAATACGTTTCATCTTGAGAATTTTTTAAAATGATATTCTTGATAAATAATTAGACATCTTCTTAACAACTAATAAATATTCGTTGTCTTACTCATTTTCACTCTTCTTCATATTCACTATCCAAATCTTTAAAATATTGGATTGTTTTGGCTTTTAGCAATTCCTCCTGCACTTTAGCACCTTCTTGTTCTATCGCTTTTGTCAGTCTCCAGTGCGGCCATCCATCTTCATCTCTACCCGCAAATTCGTAATAACCATCATAACTCAATAACCGACATACAGCGATGTGCATGAGGTCTTGTTTTTCTTCTTTGGTAAATTCTGCTTTCCATCGACCCAATTCTTGGATGCCAATGAGAAAAAGGACCGCATTCAAATCAGGTAAAGTATCTCTACCTAATGTATCTTTTACATGATGTCTAACCTTGAGCCATTCAAAATCCAATTCCCATTCTTCCATATGCGCCTATTAAAACAAGTTGCTTACTTCATTATATGCAACTTGGGGTTTATTCCTTTATTTGATTTTCAGGCTGCAAATATAAGGAATAGTTCAAAATATATTCATTTAAATATTACATACAAACAGAAAAGGCTCAAGGTGTCAAAGTACAAATTTATTATTTTGAACTTTTGCCCCTTGAGCCTTTAATGTTGACGACGAGATTTAATGCCTACGCCGTTTTATAATTTTTATGGAGTAGATTGAGTAAGTATTGACCATAACCACTCTTGATATATTTGTTACCTAATACTTCTAATTGAGTATCATTGATAAAACCCATTTGGTGGGCTATTTCTTCTATGCAACCAATCTTCAGTCCTTGTCTTTCTTCTATCACTTGGATAAATTGTCCTGCTTGCATCAAGGAGGCATGTGTACCTGTATCTAGCCATGCCACACCTCTATTCATCACGCCTACTTTGAGTTTGCCGGCATCAAGATAATACTTATTGACATCGGTGATTTCGTATTCTCCTCTGGCACTAGGTTTCAGATTCTTGGCTACTTCAACCACGCTATTGTCATAGAAATATAAACCTGGTACTGCATAATTAGATTTAGGCTTTGCAGGTTTTTCTGCAATAGATATAGCTTTAAATTTATTATCAAATTCTACTACACCATAACGCTCTGGATCTGCAACTTGGTAAGCAAACACAACACCGCCCTTTGGATTATTGCTAGCTTGCAAAAGTTCTTGAATACCATTGCCATAAAATATATTGTCACCTAAAATCAATGCAACGCTATCTTTGCCAATAAATTCTTCGCCCAAGACAAATGCTTGTGCCAGACCATTGGGTATGTGTTGTTCTTTGTAAGTGATATTGCAACCGATTTCTTGACCATCACCCAAGAGTTTCCAAAAATTAGGTAAATCTTGAGGTGTTGAGATAATTAAGATGTCTTTTATACCCGCCATCATAAGCGTGGATAAAGGGTAATAAATCATCGGTTTGTCATAAACTGGCATCAATTGTTTACTGACTGCCATTGTGAGGGGATAAAGTCTAGTGCCTAAGCCACCGGCAAGTATTATTCCTTTCATAATAAGGTAGAGATTGTATTAGGGATTAATAAAAGTTCTATAACATTTGAGAATGCTTAAGTTTGTGATTGTGCTTCTACTTCTTGGAAAATGCGTTTTATTCTCAGAATTAATTCTGTAGGTTTAAACGGTTTAGTAACGAAATCCGTTGCGCCTAGGCGAAATGCTTCTAAAACGACTTCATCATTTTCTAAAGCAGAAATAACAATCATTGGAATATTTGATTCCAAATCACCTCGTACATAGTCTATTAGTTCTAGACCCGTGACATATGGCATCATAACATCAGCTATAATCATATCAGGCATTTCTTCCTGGATTATCTCTAAAGCCTTTTTTCCGTCTTTAGCTTTAATTACTTCGAAACCTCTTTTTCGTAAACGAAATTCTAGTGCCGTTAGTAATATCTCTTCATCTTCACAGATAAGAATCTTCATATGAGGAGGTCTTTCTTTACTTGAAAAAATATATTATGTAAAACTTATATATCTATTAGACGTATAAATCTCGATTAAGGAGCGTAAAGATATAAAGAATAATTTGAAAGTATGATTAAATATGAAAATAAGACATATTTTAATCCTCTTACAAACAAGTTATTTAACAAAAAAACAAATTGTTACTGCCTCCAATTACTAAAATTTCATACTTAAAGCTTCGCTAATTCCTCATGCAATTCAGGAAGAATTTTTTGATAGTTTTTTTCTAGCATATCGATTAAATCCTCTAGCTCATCAAGATTTTCTCCAGATTTTGAGAGGGTTTCTACTGTTTTGTTAGAAACAGTCATTTCGTCATTGCCAACATAAGCAAGTGTTGACTTCATTTTGTGCTTACATTACTTAATTCTAGCCAGTCTTCAGCATTGTGGCATTCTTTCATTTTTTCGAGTTCTACAGGTAGTTCTTCTAGTAGCATTTCGAGCATGATCTTCTTCATAGAATTATCATTGTCAGCCATCAATTCCATATACTCTAGGTTGATAAATTGGTACATGTTGCTCGTTGTCATAATCATTATCGGTTTATGTTTACGTATTTAGTTATTTTCTGAAATAGTTGTTCTGGTTTAAAGGGTTTAAGGACAAAATCATCCATCCCGTATTCCTTATATTTTTCGTCTTTAGCTATATTGGCATGAGCTGTCATTGCTAATATAGGTAGCCGTGCTACTTCAGGGGGCATTTTAGTACGTATATAATTTGTAGCTTCATAGCCATCCATTATGGGCATTTGCAAGTCCATAAGAATGATGTCAAAAGATTGTTCTGCTAAAAGTTCTGTGGCTATTTTGCCATTATCGGCGATAGTGATATGAATATTCTCCCACTGTTTTTTAAGTGTTTTGCGTGCTACTAGCTGGTTCATTTTGTGGTCTTCTACCAATAGTAAGTTAAATTCTAGATTTTCATCAATAATGATGTGATCTTCATTTTTAACGGCATCTATATTAGTATCAATGTTATCTTTTATATTGTCTGAATTTCCTGGTTCAAGAATCAAGTCAAAATAAAAGGTAGAACCTTCACCATATACACTCTCC
>CANNZV010005619.1:0-24026 GCA_947561585.1 Caprella mutica | reverse complement strand
GCCTTTGACATGATTTTTTTGTAAGGCGCAATCTCCTTTTCCAACTGCTTAAATTTTTCTTTAGTATCTACATCCATCGTTTTCTTTTTTATTCCGCTCTTAAGATAAAAATTGTTTGCCCTAAAACCTAATTCTTTAATGCCAAAAGTACCACGTTTTCTATGTGATGTGTATGTGGAAACATATCTACTGGCTGCGCTTTCAATACCTCATATTTTTCTGATAATAGGCTCAAATCGCGGGCTTGTGTAGCTGGATTGCAGCTTACGTACACTATTTTGGGTGATTCCAACTGCAATAACATTTTGACTACATCTCCATGCATGCCTGCTCGTGGAGGATCCGTTATCAAAATGTCAGGTTTTCCATGTTTTTCGGCAAATTCTTGGGTCAATATCGCCTTTACATCGCCTGCATAAAAAATTGCATTTTGGATATCATTTAACTGCATATTCAACTTTGCATCTTCTATGGCAGGTTCTATTTCTTCTATTCCAACCACTTGTTTGCACTTGTGTGCGATATACAAAGCGATACTTCCTATACCTGTATAAAGGTCATAAACATTTTCGTTGCCACTCAATCCTGCAAAATTTTCCACTACATTAAATAGGCGTTCTGCTTGCTTCGTATTCGTTTGAAAAAAGGATTTGGGACCTATACGAAATCGTACGTCTCTGAGCATATCTTCTACCCATTCTTTGCCATGATAATGTACAAAAGGCAAATCCATTATAAAATCATTCTGTTTGCCATTGATACAATAATATATAGATGTCAAATCGGGCAGTTTTACAATAATTTCATCTAGTAGTTTTTTGATTTGATCTGGATTATCTTCATAAAAAACAACAACAATCATTTGCTCACCCGTAGAGGTTAATCGCATCATGAGGTGGCGCATCATGCCTTCATTAGCACGCAAATCAAAAAAAGGTAAGCCTTGATCTTTGGCTAAGTTTTTAACTGTATTTCTAATCTTATTGGCTGCATCGGGAGTCAAATGACAAACTTCTAAATCTACGATTTTGTCGAAGGCACCCGGTCTATGAAAACCCAATACATCTTCTTCATTGGAAACGCCTGTATTCAATTCGTGTGGAAATAACCAACGCTTATTGCTAAAGCTAAATTCCATTTTGTTTCGATAGCCCTCACTACTCAAAGAAGGTAGAATGGACAAAAACTCTTTGACATCTACCTTGCCTATACGCACTAGCGCATTTTTGACTTGTTCTTCTTTATGTCCTATCTGATTGATATAAGGTATATGCTGCAACTTGCACCCGCCACAGGCTCCAAAATGCTGACACACGGGCTCTTGTCTTTCGTCAGAATATTTGTGCCAATGAATAGGTCGAGCTTGTTTGACCTTTTTTTTCTTTCTTAAGACTTGTACATCTACAATATCTCCTGGCGCTACATCTTCTACAAAAAGAACTTCGCCCTCAGCTGTTCTCCCTACGCCTTTTCCTTTAGCTCCCAATCCTGTGATAAGGATTTCATGATGTTCTTTAAGTGGTTTTCTTTTTCTAGGCATATTTATTTTAGTATGTTAATGTGTTAATGCAGCAATGATTTAATGTTTTAATGCTGAATTAGACGTTGACTATTTATTATTATATGTAGCAATATTTAAGTAATATCATTTTTCATAAAAAAAGATTAAAAAAGTCAACATCTAACATAGCCATTAATACATTAAATCATTGACACATTCATCCATTACCTCGTCATTACTATATAATCATTAATCAATGTTTTCAAAAAGTCTATTTGATTTTGAGGCGGATGTTTGATATCCAATTTTTCTACTAAGGTTTGAGTAAGTTCATTGATAGCCGATTGGTGGGCTTGGTTTCTATATTTTGAATAACGGGTAAGGATTCTTTTGATTAATAACATGTCTTGTTCTGATAAGTTTTTCACATCAGGATAAGTTATTTCATAATCCTCTATTGTATTGATTTTCATGATTTCCTCCAATCGATAACGCATATTAAACGTCACTTTTATCACCACCGTATTGGCAGTAATGTCGCCTAGTCGTTGCCGATTCGGTGAGGCACTTATGAATAAAGCACCAATTATCCCCATAGGAAAAGTATCTATTAAATGAAAAATAGCTCTCAACAAATGTTCTCCAATACCGGGTTCTCGACCATCTATTCTGACCACTTTGATGCCTAGAGATTTTTTGCCAATAGACTGACCGTCAGCTAATAATTCGAAAAACAATTGGTACAAGAAAAAAAGCACTAGTGGTAGAAAAGACATAATTCTTAACATGGCATCTCCTGAACCAATAAAGGCAAAAAAAAGCGAAAGGATAAAAGCTAAAATGGCATAAGCAAAAAGTACTATAAAAATATCAAATAGCAAAGCCGTACAACGTTCTCGAAGAGAAGCTAGTTCATATTCAATAGTAACATTTTGAGGTGTACGAATTTCGATTGTATCCATCAATAGTTTTTAATTTTGCCTGCAAGTTCCTATATTTTTTATATATAAACTATATTATACAAACATTTATAAGACGCAGCTTAAAAATTGGCGTTTTCAGGGAATAAAACGTACCTTGAAAACGTATTCTATAAGACTTTAATATGTAAGTAGATTGACCTAATTATTTATCAATCAATGACGGGTTCTTTTCTCCTTACACTTCGTTGAAAATACTCGCAATAGCTATAGCTATTCCTGTGTTTTTGGCCTCGTATAAGAAGAGAATCTCCTCGGTCACAATATGCAAATAATTAAGACAACCTGCTTATTTCCAACTCAAGATTTATGCGTGAGACCAATTTCATAAAGCAAAATAAAGAAAAGTGGAAAGAATTTGAGCAAATTCTGGGTAAGGATTATAAAGATCCTGAAAAATTAAATCGTCTTTTTGTAGAAATCACAGATGACCTCTCCTATTCTCGTACCTTTTACCGCAACAGATCGGTAAGGGTTTATCTCAATAGTTTGGCGCAACGCATTTTTCATAGCATCTACAAAACCAAGAAGGAAGGCATGGGGCGTTTTTGGTTGTTTTGGACAGATGAATTGCCTATGCTTGTTTATCAGGCACGCCGAGAATTTTTGGTATCTTTTATCATTTTCTTCATTTCGGTTATGATTGGTGTACTGTCTAGCTATATGGATATTGAATTCCCAAGAGTCATTTTGGGCGATGATTATATAGATATGACCAACGAGAATATCGCCTCTGGTGACCCCATGAAAGTTTACAAAAAAAATGACGCCTTGGGGATGTCCTTGGGTATCACTTTGAATAATTTATTTGTAGCTTATCTGACTTTTATACTCGGCGTTTTTGCTGCTTTTGGCACGATTTCTATTATGATTAGAAATGGAATTATGGTAGGTGCCTTTCAATATTTTTTTTACGAAAAAGACGTTTTCCAAGAATCCTTTTTGACGATATGGACGCATGGTACTTTAGAAATATCTGCCATCATCATTGCGGGTGCAGCGGGCATCACTATGGGTAAGGGACTACTATTTCCAAAAACGTACTCGAGAATGCAATCTTTCCAACTCTCTGCCAAACGGGGTTTTAAAATCATGCTGGGCATCACGCCTATTTTTGTTTTGGCAGGTTTTATAGAAGGCTATTTTACGAGATATACCGAGACACCAGACATCATAAGGTTATTTTTTATTCTCATTTGTTTGGGCTTTATTTTGTTCTATTTTGGTATTTATCCGCGTATGAAAGCAAGGTTAGGATTTAAAACTGAAATCAAAAAAAATGCATTGACTGCGACCAAAGATAGACGTATCCAATACGATGAAATCAAATCTATAGGCGAAATATTTTCTGATATTTTTATTTTTTTCCGAAAATATATTGCCATTATTTTTGCTACCTGTGCTGCAGGTGCTACTGCTTTATGCCTTTTTATTTGGGGAACCCATACGGGTAATATGAAATACATTTTTAGCAGTGATGTGCTATATAGCGATAACCATACAAATATTGGACATTACTTTAAGAATGATCAATTAGTTTTATTACCCTTATTCAATATTCTTGTTTTCACGGGGATTAGTTATGTTATTTTTCGCTGTATCCGAAAAGATACCCAAACAGAAAATAACACGACTGAAAAGGTAATGCTTGATTTAGTAAAAATAGCTATTCCAACAGCTATCATAACGCTGCTATTCATTCAACCTCAGATGGGAATAATCCTCAGCGTATTTCTTTTCCCCCTATTGATTTTCTGGAGCTTTGTTAGTTTTTTTGAGCAAAAAACTGTAGCCCAAGCACTTAGAAAAAGTTTTGAATTGTATCAAACTGAATTTACCAAAACATTCGGATTGATGGTACTCTTAATGCTTTTGAATTTTTTATTTTATAATATTGTAAACACTCAAATTTTTCATCTTTATATAGATACACTTTCTTGGAATTTTGCGCCTGGAGGCGAGAGAAGTGATACGTTAATGGCTTTGATCTATGCTTGGAATATTTCTTTTATCTTGTATTTATTGTTTATGCTTTTCCTTGTAGGGTTCAGTATTTTGTACTTTTCTTTAGTCGAAATACTTGAAGCTACCAACTTGAGAAAACAAATAAAAACCATCGGTAGTACGCAGCGTATCCAAGGAATGGAACGCGAAATATATAGTTAGTAAATCAGATAAAACCCTTTTGAATTACAATTCATATTCATGAAAAAAAGGACATCAAAATATTACCTATTCTTATTTTTATTCTTAGTCAACTTCAGCAGTTGGAGTTTTGGCCAGTCCAATACTGCCCCTGTCAATCAACGTAATTTTGACAAAACGCATTGGGGTAAAATCACCAAAGGATTGGACTATACTGAGAAGTCTTTTAGAAAAGAAAACGAGTACCGTGAACGAAAAGTAGGTGAAGGCGAAGGCGATTTCAGCAAAGAAAAAGAGCGAAGGGAAGATAGGAAACCAAGTAGAGAAATCAATCATGCCTTTTGGTCAGGTGCCTTCAAATTTTTTGCCATCATTGCAGGCGTTCTTTTATTACTAGCCATACTTTATTTTCTTGTAAAATCGGGTATACTCTCCCAACCCAAAAGTAAAAATGTAGATGGACTCAAAAAAGAATTTAACTTAGAAGAAATAGAAGAAAACTTAGCGGATGCCGATGTGGACTCTTTCTTACAACAGGCCATTAATAGTAAAGAATATGGCTTAGCTATTAGACTTTATTACCTCAACTGCATCAAAAAATTGTCTGAAAACAAACTAATAAAATGGAAACGTGACAAAACCAATAGGACGTATATGAACGAATTGAGTGGACACGAATTGGCGATTCCCTTTGGAGAAATCACGCCTGTTTTTGAGCGCGTTTGGTATGGCAATAGACAAATAAACGAACAAGATTTTCATTATTTACAACCCAAATTTCAGCAGTTCTTAAGTCAGATAAAACCTCTAGAAACGAATGCGTAATAAGCGATTAATATACCTACTTACCTTTCTTGGCTTGTTTCTTTTGCTGGTCTTTTTTGTCATCACCAAAAAAGAACGGGCTAAGCGTTTTAACTGGAAAGAGACTTACAAAGAAAAAAGTAAAGAGCCTTATGGTACACATATCATTTATGAGATGCTGCAAAATCATGTAGGAGATGATAGCACCTTTCATCGAATAGAAAATAAAATTGAAGAAGAATTCCTTTTTGATTCTACGACACAAAATAGCAATTTCGTTTTTATAGGCGAAGGGCTTTTGATAGATAGTCTTGATATTGAACGCTTAGTGACTTTTGTAGAACAGGGTAATACCGCTTTCTTCTCTACCAAAACGATTCCCAATGAATTGATGGCCCAATTTTATGATAACGCTTGCTATACTTACGATGGTACTGTGTGGGAAGATTATCATTTTAATCGCGACACCTTGGTAGAAATAAATCTCATCAATCCTGCCTTAAAAGTCGATAGTAACTTTGTGTACAGCCCCTTGTATAAAGACGATAAATCCAAAAAATATTATTGGCATTATATCTATGAAGATTTATTTTGTCAAGAAGATTATTATAGCAACCCCAACATCCAACCTTTAGGTCATTTGGATGACGAATACATCAATTTTGCACGTTTGTCCAAAGGAAAAGGACAGCTCTTGTTGCACACAACGCCTATAACTTTCACCAATGTGCAGCTGGTGAGAGAAGAAGGTTTTAATTATATCAGCAAAGTTTTATCCTACCTCAATGAGGGAGATATTTATTGGTGTGAAGCCCGCAAAATGAATGAGGAGTATTGTAGAAAAAAGAATAATTCGACGGGCAATAAAGGAGAGGCTGATAATGATAAAAAAGCAGATAGTCCACTAAAATATATCCTTGCCCAACCCTCTTTGGCTTGGGCTTGGTATCTTAGTTTGGCATTAGGATTAATTTTTATTGGCTTTAAAGCCAAACGAGAACAACGCATGATACCTGTCTTGGCAGAAAACAAAAATACGTCTTTAGAATTTGTTTCTACTGTAGGCAAATTGTATTTCATGCAAAACGACCATAGAAATATTTGTCAAGAAAAAATGAAATTATTCCTCTCTGATATTCGAGACAAATACAGTATACCAACCAAAGAATTGAATGAAAATTTTGTCAAAAAACTAGCTATAAAATCAGAAGTAAATCCCCCTATCATTTCAAAAATATTGACCTATCATCAAAATATTAAAAGTTCAGAAATCGTAACAGAAAAAACCATGGTGGAATTTCATCAACTCATTGAAATGTTTTATGCTAAAAGTAAATAGTTCTGGTTTTATGCCATTATTTGTATACTTATAAGCGGGATAAATGAAACTTGCAAAACATTCAAGCATTGAATCCTAATACCTGCATTGAAAAACGTCGTTTACATTACAATAAGATAAATCCTGCACAACTTAACGTCATAAACCCGCCAAACTAGTTGAAAAGTCCGTATTTTTGGATTAGTATTATCATTAACACATTCAATATCAATAATTGGTACTATTTTTTGGTAGTATCTCGTTAAAAGCATACGAAAAGGCTTTTATTTAACATCTATGAAATTACTACGCAGTATACTATTGTTAGTTTTTATTTTACTAAAAACTTCCTCTCTCAACGCGCAAATCGCCGATGGGTCAACTGCACCTGATTTTACGGTAGTAGATATTGAAGGCAACACACATCATTTATACGATTATCTCAATGATGGTAAAACCGTTATTCTAGAATTTGCCGCTGCCTGGTGCTTTCCCTGTTGGAGTTATTTGCAAGTGGGGGCTTTGGACGACATTCATGAATACATGGGAGCGGATGGTTTAGATAATGTAGTCGTTTTATTTATCGAAGCAGAACCACTTAATACTATTGACCAACTTAATGGTATTGTAGGCAGCACGGGACAAAACTGGGCAGACCAAACCCAAGGCAACTGGATAGAAGCCATTGATTATCCGATTATTGATAATGCAAGTTTAGGTGATTTGTACGAAATCATTTCTTATCCTACTGTTTTTAAAATCTGTCCGAACGAAAAAAAGGTTTACGAAATAAACCGAGGGTCTACCAATCAGCTTCTAAATATCTTGCTCAATCCAAATTGTAATGCCCCAAAATCCTATCATGATCCCTCACTTTTGAGATATACAGGTACGCATTCTATTTGCGCAGCCAAGGAGACTTCACTTCCTTTAGAAATCGTTAACCTTGGTAGTGAACCGCTCACCAATGCTACCATAAGTACCGTGGATATGAATGGTATACTTACCGAAACTATCTGGACTGGAAACCTCGCTACTTACCAACGAGAAAAAGTATTTCTTGACCCCGTTTTGCTAGATGATAATATCCTCCTTGCTTTCAATATTGACAATCCTCTGGATGAAAATCCGACTAATAACAAGCTGCATCAATTTTTGACTTATGCCGAAGAATCTGCTGGCGTAGAAGTAAATGTAGAAATATTTACAGATGATTTTGGTTTTGAAACTTATTGGGAATTGAGAAATGATGAAGGCCTCATATATGCCAAAGGAGGCAATGAAGAAGTGGGTCCCGAAGGTGGTGGCCCGCCTTATATCAATCAACCCTATGCCTACGGTGCCTATTATTCAAATGAGCATATTAACCAAACCGTGCTGCTTCCTCACGATGGTTGTTATGAGTTTTTTATTGCCGATGATTTTGGTGATGGTATCTGCTGTGCTTGGGGTGATGGGTATTTTAAAGTTACTGACAATCATGGCATCACCTTGGTAGAAGGTGGCAGATTTGCAGATAGTGCGACCTATCCTTTTTCTAAAATTGAAGGCAATGCGACTTCTGCTACACAAGACCTAGCTATTCAAAATAAAATCAATCTCTTTCCCAATCCTGCAACGAACCAAATTAATATTGAAATCGAAAGCATTATTAGTACAGCTTATCAATTGGATATTTACAATACCATTGGTCAAAAAGTGTTGTCGCAAAATATAAGGCTTTCGCCCAATCAAATCTTATCCTTAGACTTGCCCAATCTTGCCGCAGGTCTTTACTATCTTTCTATCCAAAATGAAGAAGGACAGTTGGCTACGCAGCGATTTGCGGTGCAATAATTTAATTATTCCTCTGCTCCCAAATGTCATACAGTTTACAAAATGCGATTTCTTCAATTGCAGAATTATACAAACAAGCTAATTTCTAATGATTTCTACAAAAAATCTATATTTAGTAGATACCCTACACTTAAAAGTTGATTCAATTTCTTATATTTGGTTGTTCTTTAACTAAATAAATCTAAATACTATTTCATAACTAAAACTTACAGTATACATGAAGCAATTTTTTACACTTTCAATGATAGCTTTTTTCACATTCGGAGTATCTCAGCTTTGGGCTCAATCTCCTAGAATGGTATTTTTAGAAGAAGCTACACAGGCATCATGCCCTCCTTGTGCTGCCTTAAATCCACCATTACAAGCATTAGCTAATGATAATTCAGACAAGGTAGTTTTTTTGGGATACCAAGTATGGTGGCCTGGATTTGATCCTATGTTTTTGGATAATGAATCAGAGGTAGAAACAAGAGTTGGGTACAATGGCTTCGAATTCGCTCCACAACTTGCTGCTAATGGTTCACTTGTAACAGGCGCAGGAGATCCAGGTGCACTGGGTAACTTCTCGCAAGCTAATATAGATGCTATCCACGGTGAAATGTCAGAATTTGATTTAGATATTTCTGCTGAATTGATTAACAACAACCTTATCCTAACTGGTAATATTACAGCTACAGATTCTGTTGCTGGTGATTTAAAACTAAGATTGGTATTAAGTGAGAAGAACATTTCTATAGAAGATGCACCAGGAGGTAATAATGGCGAAACTGAATATCACCACGTAATGAAGAAGTTTATTGGTGGTACAGATGGTATCACTTTAGCTGACTCTTGGGTTTCAGGTGATACTTATGCTATTGACCAAACAATGGATATTTCTAGCTTAAATATTTACAACTTTGGTGAATTAGAAGTTATTGCTTTTATTCAAAATGATGATGACAAATTTGTACACCAAGCTGCTAAAGATGGGCAAGTAGATATTACGACTTCTTTCACCAACAATGTTACGGCTATTGATTTAGAGGCGGAAACCATCGTTTGTTCTGGTGATCAAATGCTTTCTCCAACTTTCACCTTGCGTAATACAGGTAATGATGATTTGACTACTGCTGATATTGTTTATAGCGTAAATGGTGGGGCTTCTCAAACTTACAACTGGATAGGTAGTATTGTAACTTACGAAGAAGTAGATGTTATGTTAGATCCTATTGTTTTTACAGCTATTGCTGGTATGGACAATACGCTTGAAGTTTCTGTAATGAATCCTAATGGAACCATGGATGAAGATGATAGTGATAATATGGCTACTCCATTTACTATTACTTCTGCTCAAGTCGTTAATCATGAGAGTTACATTGTAGAAGTACAAACTGATGAATATGGTGATGAAACTTATTGGGCCTTTGTAGATGCTAGTGGCAATATCGTAGCTGATGGTGGTAATCCTAATGTAGGTTTAACTAACTATAGTACAGGTATGTTCCCTGCACCTCCAGACGATGCAGCTTATGCAAACGAACAACTCTATACCATAGAAGTTACTTTACCAGCTGGTTGTTATGAATTTTATGTTACCGATTACTTTGGTGACGGCCTTTGCTGTACTTATGGAGACGGTTATGTAAGTGTAACTTCTGCTGCCGGTGAAGTCGTATATAACGAAGGTGATATCGGAGGTATCTTTCAAAGTTCTTTCGAGACGGCTATGTCAACTTCTGCTGAAGATGTAGTTATTGCTAATAACTTAAATATTTTCCCTAACCCTGTAAGTACTCAATTAAATGTTGCTTTTGATTTGCAAGAATCAACTCAATTAAATATTGATGTTTACAATGCTCTAGGTCAGATGGTGAAGTCTATTAAAGGTGCTAACTACACTGCTGGTGCTCACTTATTACCTATTGATGCGGCTAACTTATCTGCGGGTATGTACATGGTGACGATCCGTTCTGAAGAAGGAAGTATGTCAGAAAAATTTACAGTTACAAAATAAACAAGTAACCACAGCCTTTAGGCTGTGATATAAAAAAGCCCTTGATGCAATTGCATCAAGGGCTTTTTTTTAACCCACCCTTTCACAAGTATCGTTGCTCGCATTGATAACTTCCCTGTCCTCGCTATTTTTGCCACCATGCTTTGGCTTGGTAAACTTGGCAAAAGCAGCGCATGTCCTTTTCAAAGGGAAAATGGGAAGGAAGATAAGAGTTTACTTTGTAAAATCTATTTCTGTATTATCTCCAATATTCAAACTCTGACTCAGCCCTCTTATAGCGGCGTCATTGCCTACAATAGATGCCTTGAGTACCACTTCTTCGATTAAGGCATAATTGCCAATAATGGAATCTTTTATGATGGAATAATTAATATTAACATTGTCTCCAATAGTCACATGAGGACCAATAATGGAATTGCTAATGGTACAATTTTTCCCTATACTAACTGGATTAATGATAATGGTATTGTCGTATAAAGGCAGATTGGCAGAAGCATAGGCTTCTTTGTCGAGCAGCATGGCATTGGTTTCCAAAAGGATTTCCTTCTTACCACAATCAAACCAATTGTTGACTTCAAGCGTATTGAATTTTACATCATTTTCAATCATTCTCATCAAGCCATCAGTTAATTGAAATTCTCCAAGGGTTTTGATTTCGTTCTTTATATTGTATTCTATCGCATCTAGCAATGCTTTTACTTCTCTGATTTTATAAAGCCCTACCATAGCCATATTAGACTTAGGTATTTTGGGTTTTTCTATGACCTTGTTCACAAAACCATCATTACCATATTCTACCACTCCAAAATTTCGAGGATCATCTACTCGTTTTACACCCAAACAAGAAGTAGGTATATCCAACATGTTTTGCAAATCCAAATCTATAATGGTATCTCCCAAAACAATAAAAATTTCTTCTACATTGGCTAAGGGTTCTCGGGCAGTCCAGATGGCATGCCCTAGTCCCAAACGTTCGTTTTGTTGCACAAAGGTCTGGTTGATATCTGGGTAATTTTTCTCAACATACATCTGAATCTTTTCACCCAAATAGCCAATGATAAAAACAAAATCTTCTACACCAACAGCCCTCAATTGATCTATAATGAAAGCAATAATAGGCTTACCGGCTACTGGTATCAGTGGCTTAGGTTGGGTATAAGTCAATGGTCGCAATTTAGTACCTGCGCCAGCAACTGGAATAATAGCTTTCATAGATATAGGATTAAGTTTCTAAGACTTTAATAATTCTGCCACCTTAGATTCTAAGGCTGCACCATGAGGGTTAATAGCGGCAATTTTGCCCATTTTGTCTATCACATAGGTACGTGGTATACGACTAGCTCCATAAATGGGTGAATACTTTCGATCTTTATCGACCACATGATAAGGCCATACCAATCCATCTTTTTTTATAGCACTCTCCCACCTCGCATTCGAGTTGCCTCGCTCTAAAGCTACATTAAAAATAGCGAAGTCTTCCTTTTTAAATTTATTATACATTTTTACCAATTCTGGATTGCCTCTACTTCTGCATGGTCCACACCAACTTGCCCAAAAATCTACAATCACTACTTTGCCTTTTAGGGAGGATAGTTTCAATATTTCTCCTTTAGGATTGGGTAAGATAATATCTGGTGCATCATTGCCTACAGCCACAGAACCACTTCTTGAAGCCATTTGAATGGCTCTTTCTTTCTCAAGAATATAGTTTGCATATTCCTTATCAAAATCCGAATTTGGATAAGCTGCTTTGAGTTTTTTTGCTGCGTCTTTGTGTATGGCTATAGTCGCTGACGTACTTTGCAAGTATTTATAGGTAAGGTAAGCACTACCCAATGGATAAGCACTTGATAACATTTGTTGGTAGTCATTGGCAGTCATTCGAAGACCAACTATTTTTTTATAATTCTCTTGGAGATTGGTTGAGGCTGGAGAACCTGTCACTTTATAATCGCCTTTTTTTTGCGTCGCAAAATCTATGTCTACTTCAATATTTTTCGCACCTCCTTCTGTACTTATCAATAAATTTTGACCGCCTGCTCTTAGTCGATATATAGCAGGTTCTGCATCATCAATTTGGAAAGAAAAAGCACCTCTACTATTGAGTTCTTTATGGCTAATAGACGCTGTACTCTTAGCTTCTAGCTTATCTAAATACACTTTATTACTACTATTGGCTGGCAAATTCTTTAAGGTACCCGAAACCGTAATTCCATTTGTAGAAGTGGCAGAACTAGATCCACATTGAGTAAAAAGAATCACTGCACCAAACAAACATAGGATTGAAAATACTTTTTGCATAAATCAAATATATTATTTTTTCAAAAATAAGGTATTTATTAAAGAATATAACTATTTTTTAAGCAAAAAGGGGGAATTGCCATGCAATTCCCCCTTTATTATAAGATTAGTAGTACTTATCGCTTAGTTACCTAAAATTAAAGGTAGACCTCCATCTCCACCACCTACTACTATAACTTTAGAGTTGGGAGATTTAGATAATTCAAGTGTTGCTTCTATTCCTTTTTCTTCTAAGATTTTATCGGTTAGAGATTCACTTAAGATTTTATTAGCAACAGCTTTACCTTCTGCGTCAATACGCTGGCGTTCAGCTTCTTTACGAGCTTTTTCTAATCTAAATTCGTATTCTAATGATTCTTGTTCTTGACCGAGTTTACGCTCTATCGCGTCCTTAATGGTTGTAGGTAAAGTAACATCTCTTACCAAAACTGCATTTAATTGAATGTGTTGAGGATCTACTTTCTTCATCGTTTCTTCATAAATTTCATTTTGAATCGCATCACGTTTGGTAGAGTACAATTGCTCAGGGGTATAACGCCCTACTACACTTCTTGCTACCGCCCTAATCTCAGGTACCAATACAATATTGAGATAGTCTTTTCCTTTTGTTTGGTGCAGTAAGCCTAATTCAGATTTCTTAGGTTCGTATAAAACAGAAACATCCAATGCTATTTCCAAACCATTGGAAGACAATACCCTCATACCTTTCTGAAAAACTTCTTGCTGTTTTACATTATAAATAAAAACTTTATTCCAAGGTGCGATGAGGTGAAATCCTTCACTTAATGCTGGTTCATCTGTAACCACACCACCCCCAAAGGTCTTAAATTTTACGCCTGCTTCACCCGAGCCAATATTGACCGAGCAGTTTAAAAGAATAATTAATAATAAAAATAATCCAACCAAAACAGGTATAAATTTAAGTGAACCTAGTTTCGGTAATGGAGGTCTTGTTGCGTTAGCCATATTCAAAGATTTATTGTTTTAATTAATTTGATAGTATGTTTATATCTAATTCCTTTATCTCCAATTGCGATTCCTTTATCGATTTTTGGAAAATATTTACTTTAATATAGACAAAAAAAACAAAAAAACGTTTCTTTTTTCTATTTACATCGATGTTTTTTAGACAAAATGTTGGTTTATCCTAAAGTTCCTGCTTTTATCTTCTTGCTCAAAACTACATTTACTAATAAAAAGCCTATTCCTAAAATGATAAATACGACTCCCTTAACAATCAGGCTTACATCTGCATCAAAAAATCTAGATAAGATGAGGACGATTAAAAAGAGCATACCTATATTCACAAAAGTCATTTTTTGACGCTGTACGCCTGTATAAATGTAATAGACGCCCATTATAAATACAAATACATTGGCTAAAAGCATGGCTATATATTCCGATCCATTGGCCGTCAAAAAAGTACCCATCAGTACCACTAATGGAAATATCAGAATAGGATAATTTATTTCCTGTGGTTTTTTGAGTGCTAAAAAACTAAACCCCAAGTAACTCAACATAAATCCTACCCAAACACCAATATTAATATAAGCTGCCCAATATTCGAATTGGCTTCTAGACCAAAATTCTTGTATCGACATTTTATCATTTCCCAACCATTCAAAACTCAACGTGATAGACATAAAGAAAACACAAAAAATGACTGCCGTCTGCAAAGGACGTTGCATGCTGCGGTATTTCTTGGGATAAAAATACTCCCCCATAAAATAGAAAGTTGTCATCGCACAGGTCAAAGGAAACAAGGTATATTCTGTAAGCCGATAGTTAAAAGTGTTGAACCAAGCAAAGCCAAATGATAAAACCAAGCCCCATCCTAATAAAATAGAACGAGTACTGACGCCTTTTTTGGCATTGACATAAAAATGTGGCAAATATGCCAACAGCAAGCCCCAATAATAAACCGAATCGCTCCCACGTACATTCACCACCCACGAGGTGATAATCAATAAATACAGCAGTGCCGCCAAACTAGAATTCATCAAGTACATCAACGGAATACTCAAAATAGCCCACGTGAGTAAAAAGCCTTCTAAGCTGCCATCGAGGTTATAAGTCTGACTAATGAGCGCAATAGATGAGGCCAACATGAGCATCAAAAAACCAGAACTTCCCTCTACCCAAGCTGTAGAATCACGCTGCTTAAAATAAGTATATCCATAAAAAATTTGCGCTATAAACAAGGGAAGAATACTTAATACTGTACGCCAAAAACGAGATAAATTTTCCCAGTTGTAAGCAAAAATAGAGATGATGCCCCCACCTATAAACAAGACACCCAAAATACTAGCCGCTATTAAGGCAATATTATAATCCGCTCCTTCCTTCACTTCTCCATAATGTTCCCTAAGTTGAGTCGCAGTACTTTCATCAACGATACCTTTACTAAGCAAGTCAGGAAGTTGTTCATACAGCCATTTAATGCCTTTTTGTTGATTCATGTCGTTTATTATTCTTAAAATATCTGTGGATTTACATAAATCTACAAAAGTATTTGTGATTTTTGCATAAAATAATTTCGTCCTAATGAAACGATTGCAAAACTTTTTCATTTTAGTCGTCACTGCATTTACGATAGTACCGCTTGGTGTTTTTGGCCAAACAACTGAAAAGAAGGATAAACTCCCTTTTTTCCAACCTGCCGAAGATTTCAATAAAGCACGTTTTTGGACGATGACGGGTATTGGTGTGGGCGTTTATACGAGTTCTATGATTGGCTTAAATGAGTTGTGGTATAAGGGTTATGAAAAATCAAAATTTCATTTCTTTGATGATCGTGGCGAGTGGAATGACATGGATAAAATGGGTCATTTTTATAGTGCTTACAATGAGAGTCTTATTTTTTATAAAGGCGCCAAGTGGATAGGTATGGATAAAAAACAAGCCATTTGGACGGGTGTAGGTATCGGCACCTTGATGCAAGGTTCTATCGAAATCTTAGATGGATATTCTGAAAAATGGGGCTTTTCTGTGGCAGATATAGGCTTCAATACTTTGGGTGTTGCGGTCTTTGCTACCCAACAATTTGTCTGGGATGAACAGCGCATTGTAATGAAATTTTCTTCCTTTAGGAAACCCTATCCCAATACTCCTATCCTCTCTACAGATGGATCGCAAACAACTAGCTTGAGCACTCATACCGATGATTTGTTTGGGGCAACTTACGTTCAATATTTTTTAAAAGATTACAACGCACAGACGATTTGGTTGTCTGTCAACCCAAGTAGTTTCATTCAAAATAAAGATGCTAAATTTCCGAAGTGGCTGAATATAGCCGTGGGTTATGGTGCTCAAAATATCTATGGAGGATTTGGAAATACTTGGACAGATGGGACTGCCACGTATGGGCTACCAACAGCATCTTATCCTCGTTATCGACAATTTTATTTGTCTTTGGATGTAGATTTTACAAAAATAAAAACAGATAGCCATTTCCTGAAAATGCTTTTATCTATGCTCAATATGCTGAAAGTTCCCGCCCCTGCACTTGAACTCAATACCTTGGGAAAGATGAGGTTTCATCCTTTTCATTTTTAGTTATTTTTTACAAAATTGATTGGAAGGGGTGAACACGCATAGATATTATTGTACTTTGGATAAAAAGTCGCCTTTGGTTTGACAGGGAATTTCGACACCCGATTTGCAAAGTTTGCTAATTGTCGAAACATATAGTCAGTCGAATAATCCGATAGCTATCGGGACGACGACTACGTTAATTTTTAATTTTCAATGACATCTATTTTTGCACTAGCAATAATGCTATCCTCTATCTTTTTGCCTGCGTAAATTAAGAGGTCTCCCTCCTGAATTTCTACCTCCGATGAATTGGCAGGAATAATCGTGAGTTTACCTTCTTTGTTTTTGATAAATACAGGAAAGCTTTTACTCAACTGATTGAGCTCAAGCATTAAGGTATGAAAATGCGCTTTAGAATCTAGCAGCAACTCATGCATTTTGGGATAATCTCTGACCACTTCTCCTACATTGATATAATCATCTACACTGGAAAAGAGACCTTCTGCAGGAATTCCTTCAGCACCTTTGCGCATCTCTTCTGGGGAAATTAATCTAAACGCACCTTCTTCTCCAAAGTCATTTTGAAATTTATTGACCGCAAAAGTATTCACCTCTGCACTACTCGTCATGGCCATGAGGTAGCCCATATCTACAAAGTCCAAATTTTCTTTAAAATCATCTCTATAAATGTTAGCCTCTATCGCTTTCAAGCCCTCGGCTTGTGCTCGGCTTACATTATTCCTATTATTATCAACCAAGATGACATGGCGACCATTATTTTGCAAAAATTTGGCAATCAATTTGGAAGTAGCATTGACACCTACGATTAGCAAACCTGTTGATTTTTCTTGTGTCACATTCAGTAGTCTTGCCATCAGTCTAGCTGTAGTTGCGTTGAGCAATACCGTACCAAGTACGACCATAAAGACCAAAGGGGTGATAAATTCTGCACCAGCTATACCTTCATTCACCAATTTCAATCCAAACAAAGAAGCAATACCCGCTGCCACAATACCACGAGGACCTACCCACGAAATGTACATTTTTTCATTAGTACTCAATTCCGAATTGGTGGTGCTTAGAAAAACGCCTAACGGTCTGAGTATCAAAACAATGATAAAAAATAACACAAGGCATTGCCAATTTAAAAGCAATTCTAAATGAGCGATATCCATATTGGCAGACAACAAAATGAATAGTATCGAAATCAACAAAACACTCAAAGATTCTTTAAAATCCAAAATACCTTTGACCTCTTGTACATCCAGATTTCCTAAAACCATTCCCATCACGACCACCGCCAACAGCCCCGACTCATGCGCCAAAATATCTGCTCCCACAAAAACCCCCAAGACTAATGCCAGTGAAAAAACGTTGAGTAAATAGTGCGGAACTAGATGCCGTTTTATCATAAAATAAAGCAAGTAAGCCGATGTGAATCCAATGCTCGCACCTATGATGACAATTTTGAAAAAAGCCGTCAATGCATGAAGCGTAAAGGCGCCTCCCTCCCCGCTTATTATAAATTCGTAAACCAAAACAGCAACCAATGCCCCTATCGGGTCTATGATAATACCTTCCCATTTCAGCACAGTAGCCACATTTCTAGTCAACGGTACATTGCGCAAAATAGGTGCTATAACGGTAGGCCCCGTAACGATAATCAATCCTGAAAACAAAAAAGATATTGCCCAGGGCAAATTCATTACATAATGCGCCGCGATACCTCCACCCAAAAACGTCACTAAAGAACCAATAGATACCAAATTGACAATAGCACTTCCAACGCCTTGTATCTCCGACCTTTTCAGGGTCAGTCCACCTTCAAAAAGGATGATACCAATAGCCAAAGAAACAAAGTAGAACAGCGACTGCCCAGGAAACAGCCCATGATGCCCATCATAGACGGGTTCTATCCATTTGCCACCATCTTCCGAAAAAAGGGTAGAAATAGGACCAAAAAAAAGCCCTATTAATATCAGAGGTAAGATGGCAGGTACGCGCGTGCGCCATGCAA
Source organism: Caprella mutica (assembly GCA_947561585.1). Taxonomy (NCBI): domain Eukaryota; kingdom Metazoa; phylum Arthropoda; class Malacostraca; order Amphipoda; family Caprellidae; genus Caprella; species Caprella mutica. Next base: position 5,594 of record CANNZV010005619.1, on the reverse strand, counting down.
TCCATTGTGCAGCTATTCCTAAAATGATAATTCCAGCGAGTTCGAGCATAGTATTTTTATATTGCTAGCCGTAAAAATAACTTATTTTTTTCAGACCTAAGCGATACATAAATGCTTAAAGCAATCGTATCGTTAAAACTTTATACCTTTTTGAATTATTTTTTAATTTCTTGACGACAAAATACACCTGACGCCACTTTGTTTTTCATTTTAATCCACTATTGTGAAGTATTAACCCGAATTCCCTACCTTTGTGCTTCTATTTATTAGAGAAAAATATATTAAATGGGATTTAAAGAAGAAATAAACAAACGGCGCACTTTCGGTATCATTAGTCACCCAGATGCAGGTAAGACGACATTGACGGAGAAGCTTCTCCTTTTTGGTGGAGCAATACAAGTGGCAGGTGCTGTAAAATCTAATAAAGTCAAACATTCAACGACGTCTGATTTTATGGAGATAGAAAAACAAAGAGGTATCTCTGTGGCTACTTCTGTGATGGGATTTGAGTATAAAAATCTGAAAATTAATATCCTCGATACACCGGGTCACCAAGATTTTGCCGAAGATACTTTTCGTACCCTTACCGCTGTAGATAGCGTGATTGTGGTCATTGACGTAGCCAAAGGTGTGGAAACACAGACCGAAAAACTAGTCAAAGTATGCCGAATGCGTGAAACGCCTATCATTGTCTTTATTAATAAACTAGATAGAGAAGGAAAAGATGGTTTTGACTTGCTAGACGAAGTAGAACAAAAACTCGGTCTCAATGTACGGCCACTTTCCTGGCCTATAGGCATGGGTCAGCGATTCAAAGGTGTCTATAATTTGTATGAAAAGAAAATTGTCTTGTTCAATCCGCATGGCAAACAAGAAGATGAGGACACTATAGAAATCACAGATTTGAGTGATGCCAAACTGGATGAATTAGTGGGTGAAGCGGCCGCTAAGGAATTGAGAGAAGAAGTCAATATGATTGAGGAGGTTTATCCTACTTTTGAAAAACAAGCCTATTTGGATAGTGAATTATCGCCTGTTTTCTTTGGTAGTGCCATCAATAATTTTGGTGTAAAAGAATTGCTCGATTGCTTTATCGAAATCGCACCTACGCCGCTACCAAGAATTACAGAGGAACGACAAGTGAATCCTGACGAAGACAAATTCGCTGGATTCGTATTTAAAATACATGCCAACATGGACCCCAAGCACCGCGATAGAATTGCTTTTTTGCGGGTGTGTTCGGGCATCTTTCAGCGCAATACCAATTACTTACATGTGCGCCAAAATAAGAAGATGAAATTTTCAAACCCCACTACTTTTATGGCTTCCAAAAAAGAAATTGTAGAAGCGGCTTATCCCGGTGATGTGGTGGGTTTGTATGATTCTGGAAATTTCAAAATTGGCGATTCGGTTACCGAAGGAGAAACCTTACACTTTAAGGGGATTCCTAGTTTTTCGCCAGAGCAATTTAGATACGTCAACAATGCCGACCCCATGAAATCCAAACAATTGGCAAAGGGTCTAGAGCAATTGATGGATGAGGGGGTAGCCCAATTATTTACCAAAGAAATGAATGGTCGTAAAATCATAGGAACCGTAGGTGCATTGCAATTTGAAGTCATTCAGTATCGACTCAAACACGAATACGGGGCATCCGTCCAGTACGAAGGCCTCAATCTACACAAAGCCTGCTGGGTGAGTTGTGATGATAGCGCTGCGCTAAAAGATTTTATTACTAAAAGAAAAAGAGATATTGCAAAAGATAAAGATGATAAATTGGTTTTCTTGGCAGAATCTGCTTGGGCATTGAAGATGGCACAAGACAATCATCCCGATGTTGAATTTCATTTTACTAGTGAGTTTTAAATTAAAAACGCAGAGAGGCAGAGGTGCAGAGTTAAACTCAAGCAGCATTGATTCATTATCGCATTAACACATTAAATCATTGATACATTAAAAATATGCATAAATCAGGTTTTGTAAATATTATTGGTCGTCCAAATGTTGGTAAATCTACCTTAATGAATGCCTTGGTGGGGGAACGTATGTCTATCATTACCAATAAGCCACAAACGACACGTCATAGAATCATAGGTATCTTGAGTGGAGACGATTATCAGGTGGTTTTTTCTGATACGCCAGGTATTATCGAAGATCCTTCTTACAAGATGCAAGAAGCGATGAATCGTTTTGTCCGCACTACTTTTGAGGATGCAGACATCATGCTTTTTGTCACAGACACATTGGAACATTATGATGACGATGACCCTTTAATTGAGCGCTTAAAAAGCATAAAAGTCCCTTTGTTTTTACTCATCAATAAAATAGATTTAGTAGAACCTCAGGCAATTGTCAATCTGATTGAGCTTTGGCAAAAACGCATTCCCAACTTCACGGAAATCATTCCGCTCTCCGCTTTGGAGAAAAAAAACACCGAAACCGTTTTCAAACTCATCAAGGATAATCTACCCGAAGGACCTGTGTATTATCCCAAAGATCAATTCACCGATAAGTCGGAACGTTTCTTTGTGAGCGAAATCATCAGAGAAAAAATATTGATGTTGTACAAACAAGAAATTCCTTATTCTTGTGAAGTCATGGTAGACTCTTTTGAAGAGACCAAAACCAAAAGTGGCGAACCGCTCGTACGCATAGCAGCCGTTATTTTTGTAGCTCGCAAAACTCAGAAAGCCATCATCATTGGCAAACAAGGTAGTGCTATCAAGAGACTAGGTACAGATGCAAGGTATGGCATCGAAAAATTTCTAAAGCAAAAAATCTTTCTAGAACTGCACGTCAAAGTGAAAGAAAATTGGCGTAATGATGATAGATTACTCAAACAGTTTGGGTATAATGAATAGTTAATGAGTTAATGTCTACACTAAAAAAAAATCTGCTCAAGCATAACCATATTCTGCTACTCTATCTCCTATTGGCCATAGGTGTTGCCATACAATCTTACTTCCAAGGCAGCACCGATACAGGTAGTACACACTACAATAATTTTGTTATTTTCAAACACTCTTTTGCACATCTTTTGGAGGCTAAAGATTTGTTTATTCATTATCCTACGGAGTATTTTGATTTGTATAAATACAGTCCCACCTTTGCGCTTTTCATGGCGCCTTTTTGGTATTTGCCAGATGCTGTGGGCTTGATAGGTTGGAATATTCTCAACGTTATTTTCTTGTATTGGGGTTTGAAAAAATTGCCTTTTACCCAAAAAAATCACCCTCAAATTGCTTGTTGGATTGTGCTCTTGGAAATGATAACCTCTATTCAAAATGAACAAAGCAATGCGCTTATTGCTGGACTAATTGTATTGAGTTTTGCGCTACTAGAAGATAAGCGAAGTGCCTGGGCAGCCTTGTGTATAGTACTTACTATCTACATCAAAATATTTGGAATTGTTGCCTTTGCCCTATTTTTTTTGTATCGAGAACGATGGAAATTAGTTGGCTATACTATTTTATGGACATTCATTTTAGCAGCATTACCTTTGGTGGTCACTTCTTGGGATGACCTTGTGATGCAGTACGCAAGCTGGGGCAATATGCTGGGCAATGACCATTCTGCGTCTTTGGGTTACTCTGTGATGGGTTGGCTGCAGTCTTGGTTTGCTTGGGAACCCAATAAGTTGTGGGTCGTGCTTTTGGGTGCATTTACGTTTTGTATTCCTTTTTTACGTTTTTCAAAGTACGAAAACCTTCATTTTAGAATGCTGTTTTTGGCATCTATTTTATTGTGGATTGTCATCTTCAATCACAAGGCAGAATCGCCAACTTTCGTCATTGCCGTGACTGGCGTGGCTATCTGGTTTTTACTAAGTGATCAAAATTGGTTAGATAAACTATTACTCGTTTTGGTACTCATTTTCACCTCTCTATCTCCTACCGATTTATTTCCAAAAAATATTCGCATCAACTTTATTATACCTTATACACTCAAAGCGGTTCCATGTATTTTAGTTTGGTTCAAAATCATGTATGAATTGCTCACTCGCCCTTTTTCTATAAAATAGAGAACATAAATCCCATTAATGAGTAAAATAATGTGATATTTGTTTAGCAGTGTTCCAACCCTTCCCTTTCTCTTTCCTCATTCTTCGGAAAGATTCATTCCCTTCCCTTTTCAAAGGGAAAGGAGGGAATTCTAACTGAAAGGAGGAAGGAAGGGAAGGGTTGAACAAGATTTGTTCTAAATCGAATTAATAATTCTTGGAAAAGCAACCTTTAATCAGCATTGTAATCCCCCTTTTTAATGAGGAGGAAAATCTTTATGCCTTGTACCATGAGTTGTGCAAAGTATTAAATGATTTGCCTGAAGCCTATGAAATTATTTTTGTAGATGATGGCAGTCGCGATCGTTCTTTTTCGATGGTCAAGGAATTGCATCAAAAAAATAACCGCATCAAAGGGCTATCTTTTTCAAGAAATTTTGGTCATCAAATGGCATTGACTGCGGGGCTTCATCATGCTCAAGGAGATGCCGTTATCAGTATGGATGCAGATTTGCAACATCCGCCCGAAGTGATTAAAGAATTGCTTGAAAAATGGCGGGAAGGTTACGACATTGTGAATACCCGACGATTGGAAGTAGAAGGTGTCAGTTGGTTCAAAAAAATGACTTCAAAATACTATTATAAATTATTAAATTATTTATCAGATATTCCTATTGAGCCTGCTGCGGCTGATTTCCGATTGATGAATCGCAAAGCTGTTGAAGCCTTCGTACAGCTCCCTGAGCGAAGTCGTTTTACCAGAGGATTGGTCAGTTGGATGGGTTTCAATCAGGCAATTATTGATTACAAAGCACATGCTAGATTTGCAGGACAGTCAAAATATTCCTTAATAAAAATGCTCCGTTTTGGGTTGGATGGCATTGTATCTTTTTCGTCTCGTCCACTGCGTTTATCTTTTTATGTAGGTTTATTTGTTTTCTTTATTGGTATACTGTATGCTATCTTTGCCATCGTTCAATTATTTCAAGGGAATACCATAGAAGGCTGGGCCTCTATCTTGGTTTCCTTACTGGTGATAGGCGGTATTATGTTGGTAAGTTTGGGTGTAATTGGTGAGTACATTGCCCGTATTTTTCATGAAGTCAAACAACGTCCTTTGTATTTTCTAAAAGAAGCAGTAGGCAATTTAAAAGTTGAGCAAAATGAGCAAATCAAAGAAGAAGCAGACTAAAAAGAAAGTCCTTAAAAAAACGAATGATAAACAAGCCATTAATCGCTCTTGGTTGCCTTGGGCTATAGGGGCTTGTGCCTTGGCGCTCATTGCCATGATTCCCGTTTTTTCGGGTAGCTTTATCAACTATGATGATGATCTTTACATCTCCGAAAATCCACTCATTCTTTCTGGTCAAATTGGTGCTTTATTTTCTGAATTTTATCAAAATCAATACGCACCTATTCCTATGGCCATCATGGCGATGTTATTTAAAAGCTTTGGAGTCGTAGCAGGTCCTGTGAAAGTATTTAGTGTTTTTATACATGTTGTAAATGTCTATTTGGTCTTTTTATTGACGCATCGATTGTTTGGAAAAACGGCTTTAGCTTTTTTCGTTGCGGCTCTTTTTGGAGTGGCACC
>CANNZV010005618.1:0-25297 GCA_947561585.1 Caprella mutica | reverse complement strand
CCTCGCGACCCGAATGGTGCCGCCGAGGAAAGAACAACGCTGTTGGCGTGCGTGGGCCTGTTGGTTTCTGGCGGCCAAGGTCTTGCCTGCGGAGGAATTCCCTGCAGATGAATTGCAGATTCGCAACGAGGGGATCGTGGAGCCGACTTTCGAGCAGATTGCGGAGGCGCTGGACACGCATGGCATTCCTGGTGAACGTGCTGTCTGGGCTCAAGTGGCTAACCAAATTTAAACATGAGTATCTCGACGACTTCTACTTTCGAACCTGTCACCGCTTTTGACCGTCGGTGGGGTGAGCTTAAGACCGTGACGTTTGCCTTGGGCTGATTCTGGACGCCTGATTCCCGGTTCGGGGGTCTTCATGGTATTGTCAGGACACGTGTGGGTTATGCTGGCGGCGATTTGTTGGAACCGACCTATCACAATCTAGGCACGCATGCGGAAGCGATTCAGTTAGACTATGATCCGACTATTCTGGATTATGAGGCGTTGTTAGAGTTGTTCTATCAGTCGCATCGGCCTGTGGGGCAAATGAGGTCTACCCAGTATCGCTCGGCCGTCTTCTGCGACGACGAGGAGGAAATGGCTGCGGCCGAACGCGCGAAGTATCGGGTGGAAGCCGAATGGAATACGACGGTGTCTACAGAGATCGCGCAGGGCCAGACTTTCTGGATGGCGGAGGATTATCATCAGAAGTACAGTCTCCAGCACACGCCACGCTTGATGAAGGAGTTGCAGGGGATTTATCCGGACTTCTGGGACATCGTGGCTTCGCCCACAGCGATGCGGCTGAATGCGCTCGCTGCGGATAAACTCGCTCCCGAGATTCTGAAAGAGGAAGCGGCGGATTACGGACTATCAGATAGCTTAACGAGCCTGTTACTTGGAAATGAGTGAGAATGTGCTCGTCTTCGGCGCGAGTGATCGGCCGGAGCGTTATGCGAACAAGGCGATCTTACAGCTGATGGATCAGGGGCATCACGTGATCCCGGTGCATCCTCGCTTGCAGGAGGTCGCGGGATTGCCCGTGGTGGCAACGCTTCGAGAAGTCGAGGGTCAAGTGGACACGGTGACGTTGTATGTGAATCCGGCGATTTCTACGCCCTTGGCCGATGATTTCATCGCGCTTAAGCCACGTCGCGTGATCTTCAATCCGGGCACGGAATCGCCAGAGCTGGAAACTCGATTGCGCGATGCGGGTATTTCTACGGAGAATGCCTGCACGTTGATCTTGCTAGGAACCGGTCAGTTCTGAAGCGACGCGCTGAGCGGCGCTGTTCAGGGTTTGATCGATATGCTGATTGTTCCTAGACTGCTCTTCGTCGTCCTTTGTGCGTTGCCAAGTTTCGTGCTTGGTCAGGGCAGCTTTCCTGATCGAGAGAGTTTCGCTGCCCATCCGCGCAAGCTGGAGCAGGTGCCAATGGAGGCGTTCCAATTTGGGGGGGAGTTTGCGAGTGACTTGAAGATGGAGGTGTGGGCGCAATCGCCCATGATCTACTCGCCGGTGGCCATGGATGTGGATGCCCAGGGGCGCTTGTGGGTGACGGAAGGGATTGACTACAATGTGGGGAAACGAATCGATGCTGGGCAATCCATCATGGTGCTGAGTGATACTGATGACGATGGCAAGGCGGACAAGTCTCACATCTTTGTCACGGACAAGGATGTCCGACATGCGCCGCTGGGAATCGCGGTCTTTGATAACAAGATCGTCCTGTCTTCCACGCCTGACATGATCATCTACACGGATGTGGATCGGAATGCAGTCTTTGATCCTGACATTGATAAGCGTGAAGTGTTTCTAACGGGTTTTAAGAGCACGCGACATGATCACACGCTGCATGCGGTGGTGGGTTCTCCTACGGGTGAATGGTACTTTAGCTACGGCAACTGTGGCGCTGACATTCGCACTGTCGATGAGCGCCATTTCCTTTCTGGCTGTTACTATGGGTATCCGGATGCGATTGGGAAACCGAGTTCAGATGGGCATGTCTATGTGGGTGGAGTCGCCATGCGGATTCAGCCTGATGGGATGGGACTTAGTCCTGTGGGGCACAATTTGCGGAATACGCATGATATGTTTGTGACGTCCTATGGGGATGTCTTGCACAGTGACAATGATGATCCTGCGCACTGCCGATCAAGCTGGCTGATGGAGTTTGGGAACATGGGCTATGCGGATTTGCGTGATGGTAGCCGATCCTGGGAAGAGGTTTCCAAGAGCTGGGATGAACCCCAAGGTTGGAATCGTGATCTCCGCTTCTCGCGCTCGCATTGGCGAGAGAACTACCCGGGTGCGCTTCCTCCTGGTTCTATCTATGGTGCAGGTTCGCCTACGGGAAATGTGTTTATCGAAGGCGATGAACTCGGTGAGTCTAATCGCGGGGTTTATCTCATTTGTGACATGATGCGTAAGGAGGTCATGGCGTGTCGCCCCACGGCGACGGATGCCCAGATCGAGATGGGGAAACACCGCACGTTTATTACCTTAAAGCCGGATGCCAAGGGAGAGAGCTTTCTCCCGACTGATGTGGTGGTGGGAACGGATGGTGCGATCTATGTGAGTGATTTTTACAATGATACGAGTCGTCGGACGAATCAGCTTTCTGGCACGATCTATCGTATTACTCGCAGAGATTCGAAATCGAGCGCGCCTCCTGCCATCGATTTCGAATCGAATGAAGGTTTGTTAAGTGCGCTGAGGAATCCGGCAGTAAATGTGCGTGCGGAGGCGGTGCGGCGTTTGATGCAGTCTGGAGAAGCGAACGTCGCGGAGCTGAAGGCTATGTTTGAGAATGAGCGGAATCCCTACATTCGCATGCGGCCTCTTTGGATCCTGGCGCATCTGAATCAAGCCTATGTGAGGGGCTTGCTAGGGTCTGAGGACGAGGCGGAGCGGTTGGTCGCTTTCCGTGCGCTGCGTAGAGCGGATCCGGATTGTGTTCTCGGCACTGCACAGACGCTTTCCGGTGATTCATCGCCGAGTATCCGCCGAGAGGTGGCAGTTTCTCTTCGTGATCATTCTTTAGAGTCTTGTGAGGCTGTTCTACCTGATCTGATTGCGGGCTATGATGGAAAGAACCGTTGGTATCTAGAGGCGCTCGGCATCGCGGCGAAGAAGAAGGAAGTGCCCGTTTATACCCAATGGGTACGCCCTGATTTGAGGAAGGTTTCCTACGCGGATTGGGACGTGAGGGCGAAGAACCTTGCTTGGCGCTTCCACACAGCGGCAGCGATTGAGGACTTGTATGCAGTGATTCTGGCTCAGAAACCTGAGCTTGAGGAGTTTCGTCATCTTGCTATGGCCTTTGCTAGTTTCCGCAATGACGTCGATCGGCGTGATCGAGCTGCGAAATTAGGCGAGCTGGCCAAGTTGGAGGCCTTTGCTGGAGAAGACTATCAGATCACGATCGATGAGATCTTGCGACGTGATTTGAATGATCTCAAAGGCGAGTATGTGACTGCTAGTTCGGTTGTTCCGACTTCGTTTGGGGCTGAAACGAAACTGTCAGACATTAAGACGATCGCGGCTCTTGCCGGAGATGCGGGTAGGGGGAAGCTGAAGGCACAGACCTGCCTTGCTTGCCATAAGATTGAAGGTGTGGGCGTTGCTTTCGGTCCGAATCTCACGCATTGGGTATCCACGCGGACCATTTCTGAGATCTTGAAAGAGATCATCGACCCTGCGGCTAAGTTGGCTCATGGGTATGAAAAACCTATTCGTCTTACGAAAGGTGAGCATGTGTTAGAAGGTCAGCTTTCGAACTTCAGCTGGCACGCGGGCTCTTTGAAACTGAAGGTCTTCGGTGGGGAGACAAAGAAGATCCTCTTCCGCAAATCGGGAGCCAAGATCACGCATCTGGAGAATCATTCATGGATGCCGCCTGCTTCAGCCATGGGGCTGACAGATCAAGAGGTGCGTGATGTAGCTGAGTATCTAAAGCAGCTAAATGCGCAGTAGAGATTATTCCGTGCTATAGCGGTAGCCTTTGCCGCGCACGTTCTGAATGGACTGAGCGTCGTCTCCTAGCTTTTCACGCAATCGCATCAAGTGGGTATCGAGTGTGCGGCTAGAAGCATCGCCCTTTCCCCACACTTTCTCAAAGAGGGTCTCTCGAGTGACGATGGCGCCTGATTGCTCTATCAAGGTAGCGAGCAATTTGAACTCTGTCGAAGTGAGGTTGATGGGTTCGCCATTGAGGTAGCAGCGCAATTGACTGCGGTCCAAGTAGAAGGGGCCAGATTCGATGATGGTTTCCACGGTCTTCTCGGGTAGCCATTTTAGAACCGAGGCCACGCGAAGGATGAGCTCCTTTGGGCTGAAGGGCTTGGTTACATAGTCATCTACACCGGCTTTGAGCCCGGCGATGCGATCGCTGCTCTCTGCCTTGGCTGTGACCATGATGACGGGAATGTCTTTGGTCCGTGAGTCTTGTTTGAGAGCCTCGAATACTTGGAAACCGTCCATTCCTGGCAGCATCAGGTCCAAGATGATGGCGCTAGGGCGGCCGTGCTTTGCTTGATGTAGTCCTTCGCTACCATCATAGGCCTTGAGTGTTGCGTAGCCAGCTTTCTCCAGATTGTAACAGACGAGATCAACGACATCGGTTTCGTCGTCGACGACCAAGATGGTGTGTTTGGGAGAGTCCATGAATGCTTGGGGCGTCTAGATGTCAGGCTCGCCACAAAGTGAACCTAGATCAATGACTAAAGACGCCTCCGCTTGGTGTGTGGCGATGAAAGAGAGCGCGAAAGGTGGAGGGGCGACGAACAAAGCCATCGCTGCGACAGAGGGAATCCATAGCTTTCGGGGCGATGAGGTAGCGGTCCTTGCCAGAGTCGAGCCTACGCTTGTAGTAGAGGGCAAACTGGTCAGCATCGATCGCGAGATGTCCTTTCTCATCAAGGCGCAGTTCGGGTGAGCGTTGCTCCAAGGGGACTGCGGTTTGCATGAGCCAGTATTGAGTTGGAGCAATGACGTTGCGCTTCAGAGTCCGCGCGAGATCGGCGGCGAGATTGTCTTCGCCTTCTCCAGTTAGGCAGCTGTAGAGGATGACAGGTGCGTCTGGCTGCAGTGCTTCTCCGATGCCCTCACAGGCAGACGAAAGATTGCGTTGGTGGAGGTTGTGGCCGGTGCCGAGATGGAGTTTGTTAGGCGTGCCGTGGAAGGCGAGGATGAGACCTGCGAGCGGGCCAACAGTCCGTCTTGTCTCGAGGATTGTGTTTCGTAGGCTGGTAAGATCGGCGATGCGATGGTAGCTCGCTTGGATGCAGGGGAGCGTGGCAACGTTGTTTGCAAGCGTCTTCTCTAGGCCATCAAAGCTGCCGACGGGGTCGCGCTGTGCGATCAGGACAAGGACGTGCGAGGTTGTGACTTGGATAGGTCCCGTCGAGGTGTGCTGGCAGGCCGGGCTCAGGCAGAGACTGAGGATCCATAGGAGATGGCGTACCGAGACGGGCATTCTGGAAATACAACGGGCGCAGCATTTCTGCCGCGCCCGCTGATTTAAGCTAATTAGGAATACAGTCTGATGTTCTAGAACTCCAAGCGAACGGCAGCGAAGCCGGTCAGCGTGTCTAGGCTATCACCGCCACCGACGATGTCGTCGAGCTCGGCATATTCCACACCGAACATGAGCTTGAGGCTCTTGTTCACGTAGTAGTTCGCACCACCGTAGAGTGCCCAGTAGTCTTCACCGCGGCTGCCGCCGGAGCGGGTACCGGGATCAGAAGCGACCACGCGACGAGCGTAGCGGCTCTGATGACGCAGGGTAGCGCCGCCATCGGATTGCACGTTCTCATAGCGTAGCACACCCTCAAGCTTGTCCGTGAGCATGACGCTCGGGATGACGTAGAAGCCGGAAACTTCCCCACCACCTTCGTAGTCTGCTTGGACGTACTCGGCGAGTAAGCTGAAGTTGCCATTGGCTAAGCTGATGTGAGCTGCCCAAGCTTCTTCAGGAGCGAAACCCTGGCCACCGAGACCGTCATTGTCATTGTTGGAGATGAAGTCGAGGCCGAAGGCGAGCTTGTCGAAACCGACATTCTCTGAGAAGTCGAGGCCGATGCTCGCGTTGAGCAAGTACTCTGGCACGCCTTCGTTTCCGAGGTCCGTGCGTTCTGAGGATCGCTGGTCAGTCTTCTCACCATTGTAGGCACCGAGCTGCCAGTTGAAGATGCCGTAGTCACCCGCGAAGCTGAGACCCGTGATCTTGCCAGGGTCCATCGTGTTTGAGATCAAGGAACGCTCGACGGTCTTGATCTTGGAAGAGGAGGTTCCTAGCTCTCCGCCAAATTTAGGACGTAGGTGCTCTAGGCTGATTGTCGCCCAGTCCAGGCCATTGTAGCGCAGGTAGGCGTCTTCCAAGAGCGTGGAACTGCTGCTCGTCTGCACGTTGCCCACAATTTCGAAGCTCCAATCATCAAGGAGCTTTCCAGACACTCCGAGTCGCAGGCGCCGCCATTCCAAGGTGTGGAAATCAGAGTGATCTTCAGATTGGGAATAGCCGCCCTGAAAGTGGATGCGCCCGCGAACTTTCAGCTCGGTGATGGCCGATTGCTTAGGCGTGACGAAGACGTCATCGCTATCGGCGGGATCGTCCATCATAGGGGGAGCTACATATTCACCCGCGACGAAATCCGTGGGGCGCTGGCTCTTGTTCGCTTTCTCAGCGCTCAGTTCCTGACGGAGAATGGAGAGCTCGTGCTCGAGAGCTTGAAGGCGAGCTTCGGTGGCTGGTTCGTTGGCTTGCAACGAAAGAGTCGTTCCCAGCGTCAGGCACACGGCCGACACTTTTAAAAGGTGCTTCTTTGGAGTCAATTTCATGAGTTATCTTACGAATTAATTTCAGGCTAGATTCTGATTAGGGATTCTCAAGGCCACAATGTCGACCTATAAATGTGTGACGTTTCCGTGACCTCAGGAGGTCAAATCGAACATGACAGAAGGTTCATGAAGCGGTCACAGAGAGGTCATTCAACCGTGGTTTCTTAAGATAGTTATGAAAGCGCTACTCTATCTCACCTCCATTTGCCTCTGCTCTGTCTCTACGCAAGGACTGTCCGGCCAAGAGCATTCCCGACGCATCCCACAGATCCACCGAGCGCTCGATCTCAATGCGGATGGCGGACTTTCCGCCGCCGAACTTAAGAATGCGCCTGTCTCACTGCTCACCCTTGATCGAGACGAGGATGGCACGCTCTCCAGTTCGGAAATGCGCACAACGGGCAGAGATGCTGGCCGTGGTGGTCGTCGAGGTGGCGGCCCATCGCCCATGGACATTGATGTCACGCCTCTTGCCTTAGGTGAGCCGGGAGTGGCTTGGTATGGTCGACTCGATACAGCTCTAGCAGAAGCCAAGAGGAGCCAGCGACCCATCCTCTTCATGGCGGCCGCTTCCCAATGTAGCGGAGTGCCGGGTGTGTTCTGACCGGGTTACACCAAGACGCAGAACCGTGTGTTCAGCAATCCTGCCGTGATCGAAATTTCTCGTAAGTTCGTCTGTGTCCGCATCGAATCCTACGAAAGCAAAGCCAATCAGGATATCGTTCGCAGTTACCTTGGTGGAAGCTTCGCAAATACCGCCTTCTGTGTGCTCGCGCCTGATGGCAAGACTCGGCTCACTCGAAGTGGTCGTAGTCCCAGCCAAGTCTCTCCGCGGACGGAAGATTTCGTAGCGAAGTTAGGGTCTATTCTCGCAGATTACCCGGCGAAGGAGAAAGCGGAAGCTCCTGCATTGCCAGACTATCACAGCTTCAAGCTAGCGCTCAACACGGCTTCTGCGGATCAGCGCATCCTCATGCTCGTCGCAGCACCACCTGATCAGTTAGGCAAGACCGAGAAACGTCTGCGCCCTCTCGTTTGGAATCCTGACGTCCAAGGCCGTTTTCACATAGATCTAGAAACGGATGCCACTTCCTGGCAGAAGCCTCTCGCGTTGTCTGCTGATGCCTCGAGTGGGATCTATCTTGTCCATCCAGGAGTCTATGGCTTAGAAGGGAAGGTGCTAGAGCGTCTCGATCTCAGCGCCAAACCGAAAGCTATCCTTGCCGCACTCGTCAAAGCGAATAGGAAATATGCTGAAACGACTGAGAAGAAAGTCTATGCAGATCATGTCCGTGAAGGCCGTGCTCAAGGCAAGTCCATCGAGATGGCCATGCCGTTCGGTGAGGATCGCGATGGTGACGGGGAGATTGATGAGCGCAGAGGGCGGCGGAGATGATGACTGCTTGCTAGCGTACTGATGCTGCGTCAGTCTAGTAGATGCGAATGATAGGAGCGCGGGTTCTGTTGATGGGTGTCGTGATCGGCGGTGCTTGTTGGCTATGGCTCGGTCGTGATGAGGGGCTGAAACAGCCTGGGCTCGATGAGAAGGCTAACTTTGCGACATGGGCGGCGGCCTGTGTGAGCCTGCCTTCCAATCGAGATGCACTGACAGTGCCGCACAGAGATCGCTTGCCGCTGAAAGATATCGGTCCGCTCTACCGGCTCGTGGATGAGATGATCGCGCTGGCGGGAGGGCTTGTGCCGTGGGTGGAGCACGAGGATCTAGGTGCTGATGTTTCATCCTTCCGACCGTTTGCGCAGAAACTTGAGCTTCCTCCGGGAAGCCAGGTAGTCGTGCATGGGGATCTTCACGGGGACGTCCGTTCACTGATCGTTTCGTTGAAAGAACTGCAAGAGCGAAACATCCTTACAGGATTCCAAGTGACGGAGCCTAACACGCATCTCGTGTTTCTCGGTGACTACACGGATCGGGGATTCTGTGGAGTGGAAGTGATCTACACGCTGATGCGATTGAAGTTAGCCAATCCAACTTGTGTGTGGTTGACCAGAGGGAATCATGAGAAGCTCTCGATGATACAGCGCTATGGTTTTGAGCACGAAGGGCAGCTCAAGTATGGTAGATCGTTCGAGGCTGTGCGTGTGGCGAAGATCTTTGATGGCTTACCGTCCGTGATCTATTTGGGAACGAGCGGCAACTTTCTCCAAAGCTGTCACGGCGGGATGGAACCTGGGTATGATCCGGGTGAGCTTCTTAAAACCGAAGGTGATATCGCATACGAGCGCTTGGGTGAATTGAGGCGGGAGGCCTTTCGTGTCAAGAATAGGGCCTTGTTTGATAGGGTGGTAGAGCCATCGACCGAAGAACTCTTTAATAAGGAATTCGTCGACTCCATGCCCTCCGTGAGTGGCATAGGCTTTATGCGGTATGACTTCACTGTCTATCAAAACGACGCATCGCTTGATGAAGGCTACGGCGGGAGGGCGACCTATGGTCAAGACTTAACGTTGGGTATCCTGGAGGCGCAATCAACGCCTGACGCGAAGATTCGCGGAGTGCTGCGAGCGCATCAGCATTCACGGTCTTTGGATCCCATGATGAAGCGTCTTCTCGCTTCCAAAGGAGTGTTTCGTCATTGGCAAGAAAGCGACGCTTCGCCTGGACGAGCACTGCCCGCCAATCTAGAAACGGAAAGTGTAAAACCGATTGTAGATGGCGGCGTTTACACCTTCAATGTGTCACCGGACAGTGTGTATGGTAAAGGCTGTGACTACTATTTCCAGACCTTCGGCATTCTTAATTTGGCCGAGGCTTTTGATGATTGGCGAATCGAGGTGGTGAACAAAGAGGTGCCAACGTTCCCGAAGCATTAGGATCGAGAGGTTGGCTTGGCTCCTCCGCTAGAAGAAAGCTCTTCCTATTGTTGGCAGCCTTCTTCTTGCGTGGGCACAAGTGACAAGGATGTTTGTGTGACAACTGTCCGCATGAGTGATGGTGAGTAGTGTTAGTTACTGCTCCGAGGAGGGCGTGCCTGGGTTCTCCTTGAAATAGTAGTGGCGTGAGGAATGGCTCACCATCTAGCGTGTTCGCGATCATGTATCGTCAGTTCTTCCTCTCTCTGTTGTTGTCTCTCGTCGGCTTGACGCTGGTTTGTGCTCAGAGCGCTTCATCATTGCCAGCGGTCGCGGACCTTGAGAAAGCCGTGTCAGACTTGGTCGAAGCGGAGAAGACGTCGGTGAATGAAGCGCTGTTGAAGACCTCCACAGAACTTCTGGGTGCGTTGAGGACGAGAGAATCTCTGGAATCCAAGCTTTCTGAGTATAAGGCGAATCGGGACAAGATTGATCAGGATCTCAACGGTGTCACAGGGCAGGCGGAGAAACTCTATGAGCCAAAGTTACCATCGCGGGATGCGGAGCTCAGTTCCTTGATCGACGAGGCGCGGCGTGTCGATGCGGACCGGCTAGCTGCCGTGAACAGGCTCCAAGCTCTCTCTTCTGAGTCCACTCGACGAGCGGAGCGCCGCACTCAGTTGCCAGAATTGATTGCTAATTGCTAATGCGCGTAGTGAACTTGGGCGCCTACAGACGCTCTCGCCGGAAACGAGCGCTGGAGATGCTTTATTGAATGACCGCTACAGACAATTGTGGCAAGCGCAGATCGAGAAGCAGGATGCTGCGGTCAAGGTGCTGGAAGAGGAGTCCTCATATATCAATAGTGCCAGTGGTTTGCTCAACGCTCAGTTGGCACTAGCGGAACAGCAAGAGAAGCGCCTCACGGCTGAGACCAAAGCTTGGCAAGCTGCTATCGCTATTGCTCGGCGTGAGGATGCTCAAGTCATCGCTGATCTAGCAAAGTCTCATATCGCGGATAATGACCGACATCCCTATCTTAAGGATCTGGCGAAAGATATTCTTCCGCTAGCGGAGCAACGTTTGGGAGTAACGGGTACTGCGGAGAGGCGAAAGCAAACTGCTGCACGAGAGCTTGAGTTGAAGAATCAGATTCAAGAGCTGCAGCTGCAATTTGCCGATGCAAAGCAGCAGTTAGAGCTTATTTCCGAAGCTGATCTTGATTTGGGCGATACGACGGGCCGATTACTGCTTGGGTTGCAACGTAACCTTCCTGACATTCGCAGTCTCCGAGCCGAGATGGAGCGTAGCGCGAAGGAGGCTGCTCTTGCGTTTCTGGATATTAAATCGCTAGATGAACGTATCCGCGCCGAAATTGGAAATTTCGAGGTTGCTGTTAGTGGCGGGCTAGACACGGCTCAGACCTTCAAAAAGATCCCCGAGCCTGAGGTGGTGGGATTTACTTCAGAACTTCGTGAGGAACTCACGATACGGCGGAAATTGTTGCAGTCCTTGAAGGATGATAAGGAGGAGATTCGCGTGCATCTTGGAAACGTTACGGTCGATCTACAGGAGCTCATCGCAGTGGCCAAGAGGTTCCAGCAGTTTGTGGATGAGAATATACCGTGGCTCCGTAGTCAGCCGCTTTGGTCGGTGAGCAGCATCGCGGATGATTTCACCAACCTTGGCCCCGTGACGACGGCGGTAAATATTCCTTCATTCCTATCCAAGGTTCTTGACGATTTCAAGGGCCACCCGGTCTTCTGGATCGGGTGGCTTTTGATCCCAGCCGCTCTCCTTTTCAAACGGTCTAAGCTGAAGCGTGAACTCGCAGCTCTTGCGGAGGTGGCTACTCTGAGGAGCTGCTCCCGATTCGATGTTACGTTTAGAGCGCTGGTGATTACGCTGCTCCTGTCTGCGCCTCTTGCGATGCTTGTTTCGTTTCCATCATGGCAGATTTTTAAGAAAGAGGAGTCGATGTTTGCGGCGACGCTCTTCGCTTTGTCAGGATATGTGGTTTACTTTAGCTTGCTGTATCAGTTGCTACGTAAGCATGGTCTAGCGGAAGCTCATTTCGGTCTCGATGACAAGGCCCGCGCTCGGCTTCGGAAGGCGCTTACTTGGTTTGCGCCAGCCTATCTGGTCGTTGTTCTCTTGGTGAAGTTCTTTCGTAACACGCCTGTCGATTCTTTGATTGATCCTGATGGTCGTACCTTTCATATGGTGCAGATGGTGTTGTTAGGGTGCTTTCTCTTTCAGTGCTGTCGCATTCTTCTCGCTACGCGCTATGGTAAGTTTCGACGCTTCGCCGTCATCTTAGGCGTTCTAAGTGTTCCTGTCGGCCTTGCTGTCGCCTCTTGGTTAGGCTACGAGTATGCCGTTGTTGAGTTGGAGCGCCGCTTGAGGATTTCGGCATGGTTTGTGCTCTTCTCGCTGCTAACCTATTGGTTAGTGAAGCGCGCCGTCTTGGTGGCTCGCCGACGCTTGCGACGTGCTCAGATTCAAGCGGGAAGGGCGGCGCGACAAGCGGAGGCTGCGGGTGCCGAGTTGCCGCCCGAAGAGGCTCTGGATGAACTCACTTTTGATGCGACGGATGCGCAACGGCAATCTGATCGACTTATTCGAGCGTTCCTCGTTGTCTTCTTTGCGGCAGGGCTTTGGTCCGTTTGGAATGATCTCCTGCCAGCGCTCAAGGTGCTTGATAGAGTCAATGTCATCCCTGGAGCCGAAACGGCTCAAACGGTTCCTTTCGGTGGCGCGTCATCAGCTGAGGGTCTGATTCCAGGGATTCCCTCTCCGTCGTCTGATGTTGCAGTTGAGTCGCCTGCTAGTGTGAAGTCAGGAGTTTCCTTGGCGGACATCTTACAGGCATTGTTAGCCTTCTTTCTGACTTACGTCGCCGTGCGGAATATTCCCGGTTTGTTGGAAGTGGCGGTGTTGCAGAACCTCAAACTTCAGCGTGGGTCTAGCTATGCGATCAGCTCAGTCGTTCGTTATGTCATTGTGATCATTGGCCTCATGATCGGGTTTAGTGCGCTGAGTATCAGTTGGTCGAAAGTACAATGGCTGGCCGCCGCGGTGACCGTGGGGATAGGCTTTGGTCTCCAAGAGATATTTGCCAACTTCGTGGCGGGACTCATTCTCTTGTTCGAGCGTCCCATGCGAGTTGGCGATGTGGTCAGTGTCGGTGGCACATCCGGCAAGGTGAATCAGATCCGGATGCGAGCGACCACGATCACTTCATTCAACAATCAAGAGCTTGTCGTGCCTAACAAGTCTTTCATTACCAGCGAATTCATCAACTGGACCCTGACCGATTCTGTCCTGCGGGCCGAGATCGTCGTTGGGGTGGCTTACGGTTCGGACGTTAACGAGGTGTCGGCTATTCTTGAACGCCTTGGTTCAGAGAGTCCTATCACACTTGCTGATCCCGCACCATCGGTACTCTTCACTGCCTTTGGCAATAGCACGCTGGATTTTGAGCTTCGCGTTCATGTGAATCGTGTCGAAGACCTGGTTAGTGTGAAGAGTGAACTGCATTTCGCCATCAACCAGGCGTTCACTGAGGCGGGCATCGAGATTGCCTTCCCGCAGTTGGACGTTCATTTGAAAACCGGATCGGTTGACGTTTAGTCATCAACCGATCCGGACTTGGAGCGTTGGATCACCGGAGTGATCCGAATGGTGTAATGTCTTACTGCGAGCGCACTCGGTAGAATCCTTGTGTTTCCGCTGCGCGGGCGGGATCCGAGTCGTTGATGGGCTCATCTAAGGCGACTCCTGACAGAATGACTGCCCAGTCATTAAGACTGACAGAGTATTCAATGTCGCCAGTGAGGTCTGTGCCCCCAGTCACGACAAGAGTGATCGTATCGCTCGTGCGTGTGATCGATGCGATGGATACGTCGCTGTCCGATGGATCAGGATTGTTGTCACCTTGAGGTATAAACAGAGTATCTATATACATTTGGAGGCCGGTTGTGAGGTCAATGTTACCAGAAGCGAAGTCGATGCCGTTGTTGAGCGCGGTGTTCTCGCCGCCTGCTGCGAATGATCCAGTGCCGATGCCGAATGAGGCACCATCTGAACCTGTCCAGTCTGCGCCGAGGCCTTGGCTGTCTTCGCCCACAAGTTCATCGTCTACATAGAGGGCGATGGTTTGGGCTGCTGCAGGATCGCCGTTGTCGACATCGAAGGTCCAGATGACAGGCAGAGTTCCAGCTGCGATTTGGTCTGCTGTGAGCGTGTGTTCGACGGTGGCCACGGTGTTTCCGCCATTGCCGGCCGCGCGTAAGACGAGTTTGTTTCCTGACTCATAGACGAGGGAGAAGCCAACGGTGCCGCCTCCTGATTCCCAAATCATTTCCCGCTCTTCTTCAGTGGCGCCGAAGGCATTGAAGTCGATGTAGGTGCGGAACGTGACGTCGTCGGTGTCGGTTCCACCTCGGAAACCGTTGAAGGAAGGAAGTCCTTGGAGAGCCGTCCAAGTTTCATCCGGCTCGCCTAGGCGGTCCGCAGGTAGGCTTGTGGCGTTGTCAGGGTCAGAGCCCTGAGCGACTTCGAAACCATCGCGGAAGCCATCACCATCGGTGTCTTCGTTGAGAGGATTGCTGGTAGGATCGCCATTGATCTCTTCTCCATCTGTTCGGAGGTCGTCGTCGCTGTCCGCGTCGAGAGGGTTGGTGCCATGGGTATTCACCTCTGGGCCATCATTGACGCCATCACTATCACTGTCTTCGCTAGTAGGATCCGTGCGGCCTTCAAATTCAGCTAGATCCGTTAGGCCGTCGCTGTCAGAATCGGCGGTGCCGTCTTTGCTGAGATCGCCGAATAGGGCCGTTTCCCAATTGTCATCAAGACCGTCGCCATCGCTATCAATTCGGGTGGCGGATGTGGCGACGAATAGCTGGTGGCGATCGGCATCGAATGTGTCGATAGCGTCACCCGGCTGAGCGTTCCAGAATACCTCGAGAGCCGAGCCGCCTGCGCGGTCGAACATGATGATTTCCACAGCGTGGAAGCCTGGTGCTAAGACTAGGTTTCCGATAGAATCATTCGGGCCGCGAGTGCTTGCGAACAAGGCTACCTCGGTGCCGCCGACAGTGAGTCGGCCGCCATCATCGGAATTGAATCCCATGCTGTAGTTGCCGCCTTCACTGACAAAGATCTCGGTGGTGGCGACTATGACAAAGTCATCAACGTTCTGTCCAATGGTCTCTATATTGTCAAAGGGGACATCGTTATCGAAGTTGCCAAATCCCTCGCCCGACCCAAGGAAGTTTAATTGGGTGTGCTGTGTAGCGATCTCCTCTGAGAAGGTCGCCTCTTGAACCAGAGTCTCGGCATCCGTGAGTGTATTCAGAGCGGTGCGAGACTTTAATGTGCGTACCGTCCAGACTGCTGGGTCATCGGAAGCTATTGTAGGGTCGGTGCCTTGAGCGACTTCGAAGCCGTCCCAAGTGCCGCCACCATCGGTATCGATGACTAACGGATTGCTGTTAATGGCGATTTCGTCGCCATCACTTAGGTCGTCGCCGTCTGTATCGGCAATGAGTGGATCTGTATTATGAATATTGACCTCGTCTGCGTCGGTGAGGCCATCGCCATCGCTGTCTACGGGCCCTGAGGAGCCAAGTTCAGATCCTGGATTTGCGAAGAGGAACTGCACGTCCTCCGCACTGATGGCGCGGTCGTAGATCTGGACGGCGTCAATGCTACCAGCAAGTCCGAGTGGTCCAAAGGATCCGATGGTGATTGGCGCTACTTGGTCGATCTCTGGCAGGACGTTGACTCCCGTGCCTTTTGATTCGCCATCGACGTAGATCACGGTCCCGCTAGCACTGTAACTCACGACCGCGTGGTGGGTCTTGTTAGCCTCAAGTGCGGCTCCAGAAGTAGTGAAATCTTGTGCTGCATCGAGGAACCAGCTGAGCTCCCCTGCAGCGACGAGCAAAGCAAAGACGGGCGAACCATCCGCACCGTTGGCAATCAGAGTGCCGGTCGGCATGGTATCGTCTATTTGAAACCAAAGCGACGCTGAGAATTCTTCGAAAGTGCCTACTTCAAAGTCGCGTCCGTTCAAACTTGCCATGGCTCCGCCGGCTACCTGGATGGCTGTGCCACTTGCCAGGCCTGCTGCGCCTAACGTGACAGTCTCACTGTAGGTGCCATTCCTGCCGTAGCCGGTCACGTCACGCATCTCAGTGCCTGATTCTTCGTCCATTGGATAGTGCGCAATGGGCCCGTTGAGATTGATCACGCTGGCTGAGACTTCGACATCGATTCGATTATCTTCATCAGGTGCGGGGTCATTGTTCACGATCGTTAGCGTCGCTTGGAAGCCACCCGTTTCGCCCAGGCTATTCACTGAAAATGCGATGTCGCCGGTTTCATCGGGAGCGATCGAGAGGGGAAACTGATCGGCAGAGACGACGAAGTGTTCTGCATCAGGTCCGCTGATTTCTACTCCGCTGATCTCTAGTGCTTGTGTCTCGCCTGCGTTTCTCACGCTGAGCGTGCGCTCGTGTATTTCTGGGACGGAAGGCAATTGTCCAACTTCAAATGAAGACGTGACTCGAATGTCAGGATCGCTGGTGGGCTTTGGATCACCTAGGGAGATTTGGTCGAAACGAGTAATCTTCTCACCGGGTGACTGGTCTCCGGTGAAGACGTGCCACTCGTTGTCCTGACCAAAGAGTTCTTCAAATGTGGTCCCTGCGTCGGCCCAGGTTCCGGTGTTTTCATAGACAGTATCCTCAAGGTCTGTGTTTTGTAGACCTTCTATCAGATAGCTCCAGCCAGTGACATCAGCTGTGATGGTAGCCGTGAATCCATCTTCAAAGGATGCGCGATCCACTGCTTCGCCTTCGTCTAGGATCCAGTCGGATGGGTTTGCTCCATTCTGATCTCCCACGATCAAGCTGAAACCACCACCACTCGCAGTGCGGGCTTCCTGTCCGAATGCTGCGATTCCGAAATTGTTAGCATTGCGATGAAAGACGGAGTTGTCAGCGATCACACCCACCATAAAGCCGTTCGCATTGGGGCCGCCGATTATTTCTGTGATGACGAACTGGACATAGATGCCGTCCGCCAAAGGATCGAAGCTCACGATACTAGCAAGGCCCCCATTGGCATTGGCAGTCGTCGCGGTCACGATCCCGTGTCCGTCTTCCTGCGCAATTTCAACGGTTCCTACGGCATTGCGTTGCACGAGCCAGCGATCGTTGATATCTCCCGAGTCAAAGTCATCGACGAAGCTCTGAGCGAGCGTGCTGTTTAGAGAGCAAGCAAGGAGTCCTATGGCGAAGGTCGCCAGGAGGTGGGGACGTGAGGTGGAGGGTTTGTTCATATGGGTAGCAAGGCTTGGGTAAGCGATTTGTGATCTTCCGCTTTCTATACCGAGGATAGAGCTTTGGTTACGAACTATTAGGCGGGTGGCGGCCCGTGCTCAAGTAGATACTAGCGAAGATCAATTTGATTCTGTGGCAACCGAGCGTTGTTATTCGTGACTCTATTTCGCCCGATTCTTGTTTCTTTGATGAGGTGCCTGACGGCGATCTTTGTCGATCAACGTGCGATCGTAGATTTCCCCTGGGCGAATTGGCGAGTGCGCCGCTTCAGCAAGCGCGATGAGATTCTTGAGCCTATCGGGGTGAACTGCAGCGAGGTTGTTCTTCTCTTCGACATCTTTGCTCAGATCATACAATTCCCAGTCGCCCTTCTTGCGGCGATAGGCTTTCCAGTTCAGTTGTCGGACTGCCGTCTGACCGTTGAATTCCCAATAGAGATAATCGTGTTGGGCTTGCTGGCCGTTTTTACCGGTCAGGGTAGGTAGAAATGAAATTCCATCAGTCTTAGGACATGTTGCCTTAGTTGCTTCTGCTAGGGTTGGCATCACGTCTGGATAATACAGAAGATGATCACTAACAGACCCCGCTTCGATTCTGCCTGGCCACCGGACAAGGTAAGGTACTTTCAAGCCGCCTTCGTAGAGCGAACCTTTGCCCGCGCGGAATCGCTCGCCATTGGCAGGGTTCAGATTCGGGCCGAAGAATCCGTGGGGACGCTCTTTGGATTTGAAGTAATCTTGCCCACCATTGTCACCGCAAAGGAAGACCAGCGTGTTCTCATCTAGCTTGAGTTCTTTTAATAACTCGATGATCTCCCCGAGTTGGCGGTCTACCATGTGCATGTAGGCCGCGTAGACTCTTGCATCGCGATCAGTCTGTTGCCCTGCTGTCCACGGTTTGTCTTTGAACAACTTCCACGACGGGTCGTCTTCATCGATGCCCCAGAGCCCATGAGGTGGAGTCCACGGTAGGTAGCAGAAGAATGATCGGTCTTTGTTAGATCGAATGAATCGAAGCGATTCCTTAAATATCTCGATCTGTGCATGTGTGTCGCCCTCGTAAAAGCTCTGGCCGTCATTGCCAGCGAGTGGAACCTCTTCACTGTTTCGAATCAAGTAACTGGGATAGAACGTATGCGCATGCACCTGGTCGTAGTAGCCGAAGAACTCGTCGAAACCATGCTTCTCAGGAACCCCGGATGTCCCGCGCCCACCGATGCCCCATTTCCCAAAGCCTCCCGTGGCATAGCCTAGCGGTTCTAGCATACTGGCCAAGGTTGGTTCGTCTGCCCGGATAGGAGCAAAGCCATTGTTTGCCCGCATCGACGTATGACCGGAATGCAATCCTGTCAGCAAGACGGACCGCGTCGGACCGCAAACCGGCGCTCCCGCATAGGCATTGGTGAATCGCATCCCCTCAGCTGCGAATAGGTCAATGTTAGGTGTGAGTAAATCAGAGTGCCCCATGTGGCCAGACTCGAAATACCCCCATTCATCCAGCATGAGATAGATGATGTTAGGCTGGGACTCGGCTGAACGAGCTTGGTGAAGGGCGCTGAGGAAGAGTCCGACGGCGATGAGTGCAGGAAATCCTTTCATGTAAAAATAAAGAGGGGTGTGAGAACCATGGCGCAATCCTGTCACGCCGATCGCTATTGGGATGAAGTAGTCGATGCCGTGGGCGAACTCAAGGCCCTTTGCAACGCGCAGCAGGTCTTGACGAGATTCTTTCTATCATGTGAAATTGGAGAAAATGATGCCGATTGGTATCAAGCAGTAACCTAACCGTCGATGTTGGTATTATGCATTAAAGTATTATGAAACCTCCTCTATATCGAACCATCGCATTGATAGTCTTTTGTGCTCTTTCGGGTGTTGCTTTCGCCCAAACCTCCATCGACGACAACTTCGATGACGCCGATTGGGAGTCCAACTGGGCGATCCAAAGCAACAGTGTTGGCAGCCAAACCATCGTCGTCGCAGATGGTGCCCTGCTCGATCAGAATTCCGGGGGCTGCCATAATGGTGGTCCAACTTCGATCGAGACATTCTCGCCGTTGGATCAAGGCATTGACGTTACCTTCGTTATGAAGGGGCTCACACTTCCTGACTCGGGTGAGCTGGGGCGACCAACGAACAACGGATTGTTCGTTGGTGTGACTGCCAGGAATGATGCTTTCTATCGTTCAATGCCGAACTTTGGCTTGGTGTTTTACGGTCATAGTCGGACGGGAAGTAATGAAGGCTTCGGCATGATGGTCGGTGACAACAACGGTGGTAATGCGGTAGACTTCATCTTGGATAGTGGAGCAGCAGATCTAAACTCGGTCGCCGATGGATTCACCGCCAGGATCACTGCAGATGAAGCCGGATGGTCTTATGAGATCACCGGCCTACAAGATATCGACCTCAATGACATGTCCTACACAAACGCTGGGACGTGGGCAGATGCTGGAACGACCTTCGGAGAGATCTTTGGCGAAGGGGATGATGATAGTTGGCATGTGACTGTCAGTGCGCAGAATTGCCAGAACGCGATTCAAACGGCCTGGGACAGCATTGCCCTATCGCCTGTGGTGACCAACCCTGACGATACAGACGGAGACGGGATCCCCAATTTCTATGAGGAAGCGAACGGGCTGAACCCCAATAGCAATGATGCCGCTGACGATCCCGACGGTGACGGCTCCCCGAATCTAGCCGAGTTTGAGGCGAAGACAGATCCTCAGAATCCAGACACGGATGGCGATGGGCTCGCCGATGGTGCGGAGACCGCTACAGGTGTCTGGACAAGCGATGCAGACACGGGCACGAAGCCGTTGGATGCAGATTCTGACGACGATGATTTGTTAGACGGCGTGGAGACAAACACGGGAGCGTACGTCGGAGCAGAAGACACCGGCACCGATCCTAATAACCCCGACTCGGATAATGATAGTTCAAGTGACGGTTTTGAGGTCGTTCAGAATAGTGACCCCACGGATCTGAGAAGCCTGCCGACTTTCAATATCAAGAACGCCTTGCTCGGTCATTGGAAGCTCGACGAAACGAGCGGTAGCAACGCATCCAACTCCGCAGCAGAATCATTGGAGTTCCCATTTGCTCTTGGAAATAGCGATGGAGAGTTGGTCAACTTTGACGGGGGCACTCCATGGGGCGAAGGCGTCACCGGTGGAGGTCTTGAATTCGGTGGAGTGGATGCAGGGCAATGGGCCGTCGTTCCAGACTACTTTGGCGAGGTGAAGCCCACAAGTGTCTCCGTTTCCATTTGGGTTTGGGCAGACTCGGTCGTGGAGTCTGGTTTGATTGTTAGTAACTTTGTCGAGTCGGGACCCCGTGGTCAGTTCTCTCTGCAGCTTTCGGAAGATGGCCAGCACTTGACTGCCAGCACGCGGACCATCAATGGCGATGTCTCCACGGCTGTGGATCCAGGCGTCTTTCCTGTCGGCGAGTGGGTGCACGTGGGCTACGTATTTGAGGAGTATCCGCGAACGGAAGAAGGAGCGACGCAAGGTGGCGAATCCCGACTCTATCGGAATGGCGAGTTGGTCTTTCAGCAGTCCGTGACTAACGGCGCCACTTCCGCAGCGCCCGCGCTCATCTCCCTGGGAGCCTTGCTGTTGGAGCCCGGCGATACTCCCGCCTCGGCTCCTGGATTCTGGGACGGCAAGCTGGATGACTTCGGGCTCTGGTCGCGGAGTCTGGCCACCGAAGAAATTGTCGGCATCTATGAAGCCGGCTTGAACGGCGGCAACCTCACATTGGCTGACGCGCCGATCCCTCCAGCCGAAGTTAAGCCTGGACCTAACATCACCGTATTTCCACGAAAACGTCTCGGTGAATTGGACGCCGCCACACCCGTGTTCACGGACACCATCACCGTTCGCAACACAGGCACCGACAACGCGCTCACCATTTCCGAAGTCGCATTCACTGGCGGCAGTAGCGCATTCTTCACGGTGGACGAAGCACCCACGACCATTCCTGCGAATGGATCTGCTGATATCACTTTCACCTTTACTCCCGACGGCAATACCGGCGCTTTCGCTGCCATCCTTGAGATTGTGAACGATGATGTTGATCCGGAAGACCAAACCCTCACCGTGGAAGTGAGCGCCAATATCGTCAATTTGCTAGGGCCAGTCGCTCGCTATGCCTTGGATGACGCTGATGGCACCACGATGCTCGATGTGTCCGGTTTCGCTCGGCACGGAGTATACGAAGACGTCACCTTGGCTCAAGAGGCCTTGGCAACAGGTACGTCGGCAAGATTTGAAAACAGTGTCGCTTCGGTTCCCATCAGCACGCTTGGCAATCATGATAGCTTCTCCATTAGTGCTTGGTTCAATGGCGATACGTTCGAAGGTCAACAGAAGACCTTGTTCGGTCGAAGCTCGCCCGCTGGCAGCCCCGCTTACGCGTTGTTAGCCACGGACACGGAGCTGCAATGGTTTCTCGGCGCTGTCCCTGAATTCTCCGGCGGCATCATCACCGCCGGCACGACTCATCACGCCGTCATCACCTTTGGCTCTGACAAAGCCACTCTCTACCTTGACGGCGGCGAAGTCGGTTCCGTGGAATCCCCAACAGAACCGGAGACTGAAGGCGAAGACGTCTTCTTTATTGGCTCTATCGGTAAGGTGCTCCCGTTCACTGGGCGTATCGATGACGTGCAGTTTTATGATCGTGTGATCTCAAGCGAAGATGTCACCGCGCTCTTCGAAAACCCCGGGGCTGTCCTCCCGGTCGATCTCGACCCCGTCGTAGATCCGAAACCTGCTACCCCAAATATCACCAACATCTCTCGCACTGCAATGGGCGTCTCCCTATCACTATCCGATGGCACTGCCTACGATATCGAATATTCAGCAGACCTCATCACATGGGAGACCCTCGCCTCGGACGTCACTGGAAACTACGAAGACACTGAAGCAGCCCGAGCTAGCGCGACAACCGGCTACTACCGCGGAGTCGTGAAATAAGCACCGCCGCTCCCTCAATGATCATTCCCAGACCAATTGGCCTAACATGTAGTCTCCTGTTATTCGCCCTAGCAGCAGCGGCATCGGAAAAACCCAACATCATCATCTTCTATGTCGATGATCTCGGTTGGCAGGATGTGCAACTCAATGAGCTCGATAAGCCGTGTCCCTACGAGACGCCAAACATTGTTAAGCTCGCAGCGTCCGGCATGAACATCACTCAGGGCTATGCGTCCGCTCCGACATGCTCGCCTTCACGTGCTGGTATTCTCACCGGACAGCACCCTGCAAAGATCGGGATGACTCACGTCGACCTTGGCGTGATCAAAAAAGTGGCGAAGAATCAGCCACTAGTCTCGCCCTATCTTCAGGAGCACTTGGATCTTAACCTACTGACACTAGCGGATACCATGAAAGTAAATGGCTATCGCACAGGCCACTCCGGCAAATGGCATGTCGGGCTCAATGCCGCCAGCTATGGATTCGACGTCGTCAATCAAGACCGTGGAATCCACCGTAAGATGGATGATCGAACCAAGGGATTCGCCACTGCCGCCGATAAAAAATACCCGCTAAGCAAAATAAAGTATCCGCCCCTGTCCGAGAAAAACCCGCAGGGAATAGCCTATCCCTATGACGAAGTCACCGAGTCAGCGATCAAGTTCATCGCCGACAGCAAAGACGAACCGTTCTTTCTCAATCTCTGCCATTGGATGGTGCACTGGCCGATGCTGACGCGTAACGGAGAACTGCTCGAATATTACTGCGATAAATTCGGGCAACCTTTCCCGCCCAAACCCGGCACCATGAAGTTGCCAGGGCAGCAGAACCCTTACTTCGCCTCCATGGTCACTAGTGTGGATTGGAGCCTTGGTCGAATTGTCGATTTCCTCGAGAAGACCGACGACCCCAGAAATCCAGGCCAAAAACTGATCGAAACAACCTACCTATTCTTCACTTCAGACAATGGGGGAGCAGAGTTTAGAGGCAAAGAAGTCTTGTCCGATAACGCACCGTTAAAGTACGGAAAAAAGCATACAGAAGAGGGAGGCGTTAGGGTCCCCATGGTGATCTCCGGGCCGGGAATCAAACCTGGTAGCCGCTATGACGGACTCGTCAATCAGCTCGACTATTTCCCAACAATTCTTGAACTGACACATTCGAAAATTGCAAAAGAAGACAAAGAGAAACTCAGCGGTCTGGATATCACGCCTGTCCTCAAAGGAAAGACCCAAAAGATCATCGATGCCAATGGCGTCGAGCGTGATCATCTCTTCTGGCACTTTCCACACAATTCCACTGAATCAATGAAGTCATCGATTCGAAGCCGCGATTTCAAGCTCTATAAAAGACACGCCACAGATGACTATGAACTCTATCGGCTTTACGAGGACGGTCAGCGAATCGATCTCGAAGAAGCCAATGATTTGGCGAAGAATCCCAAATTCAGCGCAGTAGTGGAGCGCCTCGGCGCCACTCTCGAATCAGATCTCGTAGCGAACCTTGCCGAAGGCCCCTGGTTGAATCCTTTGTATCAAGGGCATGAAAAGCCGTCCGCAATCATCGCTATGTCCGACTTCGATGCCACAAGTCGGCAGGCAACGTTATCGGTGAAAAACACTGGCTCACCTATCAAAAAAGCCTACGTGATCTATCGGCCGAAAGATCCCGACAAGAAGCGCAGAGATCGTGAATACGTAAGCAAACCCGACGATGCAAAACTACCCGGCATGCGCGAACCGGCACGCATCGGAAAAGACGGATTCTCCGTAAGCTCTACGATCCCTCAGGGTATCCCTGCCTATTGCTTTGCGATTATTGATGCGAATGGATACAAGCAATACAGTGACGTCATAGTCGCGAAATAAATTGATCGTGTTTCACCGCCAGGTAATTCACGAAATCGTCGCCTAGTGAATTTTCAATTTCACAAAACAACATTCTCACAGCAGGTCCTTGCGATCATACTGCTTACCATTGCGTCGATCACCTATACTCACGCCGACGAATCAAAGCCCAATTTCGTCATCATCTTTACCGATGACCAGGGCTATCAAGACCTCGGCTGTTTCGGATCGCCGGACATCCGAACACCGCGGCTGGACGCCATGGCAAGCCAAGGCATCCGCTTCACAAACTTCTACGCCCAACCCGTCTGCGGCCCTTCCCGAGCCGCCCTCATGACGGGCTGCTACCCCATGCGCGTCGCCGAACGCGGCCATACCAAGCAAGTCCACCCCATTCTCCACCAAGACGAAATCACCGTAGCGGAAATCTTGCAAGAGAACGGCTACGCCACCGCCTGTTTCGGAAAATGGGACCTCGCAAAACACGCCCAAACCGGATTCTACACCGACCTACTCCCAACGCGCCAAGGCTTCGACTACTTCTACGGCACGCCAACTAGCAATGACCGCGTCGCCAATCTCTACCGCAACGAAAAACTCATCGAACCCGCCACGGACATGGCAACCCTCACACAACGCTACACGGACGAGGCCATCACCTTCATCGAGAAGAACCGGCAACAACCCTTCTTCGTCTACCTACCCCACACCATGCCACACACCGCCTCGATGCCTCGTCACGATTCAAGGGCAAGAGCAAACGAGGCCTCTACGGCGACGTCATCGAAGAAATCGACTTCAACGTCGGCAGACTGCTAGACACCCTCACTGATCTCAACCTAGCAGAAAACACCTACGTCCTCTTCACCAGCGACAACGGTCCCTGGCTCATCAAAAACAAAGACCACGCCGATGGACACCTCCCCAGCGACCACGGCGGATCCGCCGGCCCACTCCGCAGCGGCAAAGTATCCACGTTTGAGGGCGGTGTGAGAGTCCCCACCATCCTCTGGGGCCCAGGACGCGTCCCCGCCGGCAAGACCTGTCACGCCCTCGCCACCACCATGGACATCCTCCCAACCCTCGCCGCCCTCTCCGGCACCAAAGCCCCCACCGACCGCGTCATCGACGGCCAAGATATTCAGCACCTCTTTCACGGCAAATTCGAAAAAGCCGATCCTAACCGAAGCTTCTACTACTACCTCCGCGTTCATCTCCAAGCCGTCCGCCAAGGCCAGTGGAAGCTCCACCTCCCCCGAGAAAAAGAACCCCTCGGAGCCGCCCCTTTCAGCCGCAACCCTCACATCGCCACCACCGACCGCATCGGCTTCCCCGAACCCTTCCTCATCGATCTCGAAAACGACCTCAGCGAAACCACCAACGTCGCCCAGCAACACCCCCAAGTCGTCAAACGCCTCCTCGCACTCGCCGAAACCATGCGCCAAGACCTCGGTGACTTCGATCGCGTCGGCAAAAACAT
>CANNZV010005617.1:26153-45567 GCA_947561585.1 Caprella mutica | reverse complement strand
CTCTTGACCGGGGGGGGGGGCTCTTGACCGTACCCCATGTAGAAGGTATTGACACTGAAAAAAATCAGCTAGATAGGTATGATGCTTAAATAAGTTAACATATAATAATTTAGGAAAATTAGTTTGGATATCAGTTTACAAACTGGAAGGCAGTAATCAAAATTTATTATTATGAAAGTTATATACTGATAATCAGCTCTTCAAATAACTACCTATATAAAGCCACCAAACTATCAATCACCAATATTTTAGAATATTTAGGCAGACATTTATCAATTTATTAATGGAATTAATTAATAATCGATCGGCAGCGATAATACTATTTAATGCATATAACGCTATTGTTTGCACTTAAACTAAAATGGTATTGAGGAGCGTTCACATTCAACACGTAACACACTTGAAACAAGATTTGAACTGAAAAGTATTATGCGAATAAATTAGCTTTGAGGAAAGCATAAGTTGCCACATACTCATTTGATTGAACTCACAAATAAACTTAAAAAAAAAGTAGCACTAACTCCCATAATAAGTTAATTTATACACCAGATAAATAAGATTAACAGTCTTTGTGGGTTACATTATCACACTATGTCATAGTTGTTTTAACTCACTCCTAAATTTACAAAAAAGTAGCGCCAACTCTCATAGTAAGTAAATTCATACATTGCAGAATACACTGGATTAACAGTCTTTGTGGGTTACTATAACACACTATGTCATAGTTGATTTAACTTGCACCTAAACTCAAAAAAGTAGCGTCAACTCTCATAGTAAGTTAATTCATACACCAGATACATTGGATTGACAATCTTTGTGAGTTACTTCAACGCACTATATCCTAGTTGTTTTAACATATGTTCAAACTCCCAAAATGTAACTCCAACTCTCATAGTAAGTTGATTCAATCCATAAAATGATTTGAATTAACTATGTTTGGTGACACACACGTCATAGTTGTTTTGACACACGTGAAAACATGAATATAGTCAAACCAACTCACGTAATAAATTGATTCAAAGCATAAATTGTTGACCCATTAAATATGAGTAAACTTTTTTCTCTGTGTACATAGGTAATAATTTACGTGCACGGACATTTCGTCCACGGACAATTCATCCACGGACAATAATTCGTCCACGGACATTTCGTCCAACGGACATTTCGTCCAACGGACATTTCGTCCACGGAAAATTCGTCCACGAAATGCTTTATTTTGTATTATATTTATATCGTGTATATAATTCATATTGAACTTTATTTACAAATATTTTTCAATATAAAAGTAGAAAATACCATTTGTTAATGGTAATTATAAATTCATGGTCTTTGCCATAATTACCTTCGCAATCTTGCGGAAGGTTGCATTTTTATCGGAATTTATTTATTTATTTATCATCTTGTTATTCGCTTAACCAATCGAAGGGTAAACATTTTTTTTGTATTCATATGAAATGGTTCGGAATAAATCACTATACCTAATAATATTATGTATTTATACATGCCTATTAATGTAATAGTGAAAAATATTGTGAAATATATCCAATATGCACTTTAAAAATACAAAATTAAGCAATTCGTGGACGAAATGTCCGTTGGAGGAAATGTCCGTGGACGAAATGTCCTAGACCCAATAACTTAGGTTAATGAATGAGATTGCAATTATGAATTAGGACAATAATTTTGATTGGAATCAAATAATTCATTTGGTGATTCGTGGTAACAACATTCAAGGATCCATAGTGATTGTATGAACATCCAAATACCTATAGAAACTTTTGGAATTAAATAAAAAAATTGTGCGAGGCAAAAATGCATTCAGTAGAAAGACAATAAGACTGTTGAGTCATACCTGTGAAATCAAATTTGTTCACAAGCGATATCAATAATAATTAGTAGGGATGTGACATTGTGCATATTGCATATATGCAGTCCTCTGCATATATTTCAAGAGCATAATTATAATATGCACGTGTGCATATATGCTTACCGAGAAATATGCACTTCTTGATCAATTTTTAACATGTAAATGTCTAACCTATGCCGTTTTCTTCTGGACCCCTGCATAGAAGTAAATTTTATCAAACTAATTATTCAAATTTAAAAAGTTTGTAGGTGGAATATTGAAACTACAAATGTATTAATAAATAATATGACACTTGGTATTTAGTAAATATTAGTAGTTATTGATAAATAAATGAATAGGTACAATTATTTTAAAGAGTTGTATTACTAAAAAAATATCTAAACTTATAGCACGTATATATGTATATAATTTATTTAAGTAATTAAACATGAAAATGTTCAAACTTACCATTTAATAACTTAGTGCCGCTGCTTATAGCTGGGGATCTTTAAAGGGTGACCTGACGTTTCGTTCCCGGACGTTTCGTTCCCGGACGTTTCGTACCAGGACGTTTCGTTACCGGACGTTTCGTTACTAGGACGTTTCGTTACTAGGACGTTTCGTTACCAGGACGATTCGTTAGCAGGATGATTCGTTAGCAGGATGATTCGTTACCAGTTTTTAAATATTTTTTTCTAAAACGGAAACGATTTTGTACTAGATATGTGAATGATTAATTTGAATATTTTTTATTAACAAATTTATAACACCAGATATTTAAAAATTGCAAATTTGACAAATTTAAATTTTGTCAATATATTTTATTTATACCCCCCCCCCCCCCCCCCCCATCCACACAAAGTATTTACTATATTGTAAACATATCAATGTTAACAAAGATAATATCTACAAAAGTCTTCTGGAAGTCGAGGAAGACGACATACAGAGACTCAGACCTGTCGTAGGCACCGAGAATGACATGGGTGAAAAGAGAGAAGAGAGAGAAGAGAGAGAAAAGAGAAAAAAGAGAGGAAAGAGAGAGAAACAGAGTATTCGCAATATATGTATTGTGCACATCTGTTAGAACAGGTGCTATGAACTTACCATTCTGCAACTTCCAGAGACCTGATACCATAAAAATGTGGTGATTATTTGACCTGTAGTTCTTATAACTGACTATTATTTGATTCATATTTCATATATCTTGTGACTGCAGACTACAATTTTATATCAATCCCATGCATTATAAATTTATACTACTTTAAAAATAATGTCTACTTTTTGAACATATTTTTTTATTCGTTTGGTTATACATTGATTTTAATCATATGTATTAAAATTAATTAACTTAATTTCTTTGATTGGAAAAGATGGAAGTAAAGATAGCATGGATACCAATCGATATAGAAGTTAAATAGCAATACTCCTATTTTTTTGTCCTCATATGATTGAAAATGTGATTCAGTCCGAGAACTCGGAGCTTACCCTACATTTGTAAAATCTTTTGTTTTTCATAATTTGGAAAAAAATTAACATAAGTGTAAAATTCCAATTACCAGATGTTACAAGTTACCGAATGAAAATAACTTAATGAAAAATTTGGCGAAAGTAATAATTATTTACGATCATATAAGAAAAGACCCTATAATTTAAAATTTCAACTCTTTATTCTTATTCTTATATACTATTTTCTATTATGTTCGAAAACTTCCAGTAATTGGTTCACATAGGGAAAAAAATTCAATACATATTTATAATTAATAATGTATGGGATTGGTACCTATATTTTTTACTTTATAACTCATTTCGAATAAAAAATGTCGTTAGTAGCGAATCGGAACGAAAAATCTGGTAACGAATCGTCCTAGTAACGAATCGTCCTAGTAACGAATCGTCCTAGTAACGAATCGTCCCAGTAACGAATCGTCCTAATAACGAAACGTCCTAGTAACGAAACGTCCTAGTAACGAAACGTCCTAGTAACGAAACGTCCTAGTAACGAATCGTCCTAGTAACGAATCGTCCTAGTAACGAATCGTCCTAGTAACGAAACGTCCTAGTAACGAATCGTCCTAGTAACGAATCGTCCTAGTAACGAAACGTCCGTTAATGAAACGTCCGGGTACGAAACGTCCAGTAACGAAACGTCCTTGCACCCTTTAAAGGGAACCACTGGTCTAACAAGATGGTTTTGATATTCGAGTTATGAGTAAAGTAATGAACAGAATGTGATATATGAAAGTAAGATAGTTTAGAAGACTAAATTTGACTGAAAGAAATATTCGCTCCTCTTGTTTCTTGTGATGTAGAACGGGTGTTTTCCCAGTACAATTATACATTAGCAGATAATAGAAGGAGACTCACTGTTGGAAACCTGAAATACCATTTAACAATGAAGTCCAATTCCACTGTTTGAAATTGAATGTGTATGTTTGAAATTGACTTGCTATTAATGAAGTCTAAATTTGAAACAGCTTTGTTATATTTTCTTTTCAAACGTTAAACATTTCGCAGTAAAAAATAAAAAAAAAAGATTACACCTTCGATTTATTGTAAGTTCCATTCAAACCACCAAAGTACAATTACATGCAAAACATTTTGGTTCTGCATATATGCACATTGACTTTTTCATATTATATGCAGAAATAGGCAAATAATATGCTGCATATCCCAGTTGATTTTTTAAGCCGATTTATAGCTGATTTTTGGAAGAGTACCTAAATATGTATCGGTATATTGGCGATGAATGATCGATAAATATTCGAAGAAGTGTCCGTTTTATCCAAGATTCTTCGCATAAAATAAGGCAGGATGATCGTCAATTCATCGAAGAAGCACATGCATAACTGACTGTAACCGTCCTTAAATCACCGATGATTCAATTTCGATTTTAAGACGTTTCATGGAAGATTCATACGAAAACAATTCACATAATCACCTCAATATTATTGGTGATTCAAGCAAGATTTTAAAGCAGATTCAAGCATGATTTATACATGGCGCCGCCTACCTATAATCTTCCCTGCATTTAGAGCGATTCATGGTAGTTTTCTAATGCATGAATATATAAAAATAAAATAAAATAAAAATTATCATTTGAAAGGTATTTGGCTTTATATCGATTAGTTTAATGTTACATATTTTTCTATACATATTAAATGGAAAGAAATGAAGTGGTGTGTCTGGGGGACTCGAACCTGCAACTGTAGTATCATGGAGAATTGAAGTCAGCGACATATCCTCTGAGCCATCTTGGACATGGTAGAAGTAGAATTGGTTTATATTTATTCAATATGATAATCCGCGTCGCGTGTTTTTAAATTTCTTATGAATGAATATGAGTCTGTCGTAACTCAGCGATCTTCATCGAAGATTATCTGCTATAATTCATTCCTGTAATAATTAGGGGACGATGAGTCAATCATAACGCGTCGATGATCATCGAAGTCATGCCTGCTGTAATTCGGGGAAGATGAGTCTTCCATAACTCGCCGAAAATACATCTACGAGCTTCCTGCTGTAATTCAGAGAAGATGAGTCTTCCACAACTCGCCGAAGATACATCATCAACGTCCTACGAGCTGCTTGCTGTAATTCAGGGAAGATGAGTCTTCCATAACTCGCCGAAGATACATCTACGAACTGCCTACTTTAATTCAGGGAAGATGAGTCTTCCATAACTCACCGAAGGTACATCTACAAGCTGCCTGCTGTAATTCAGGGAAGGTGAGTCTTCCATAACTCGCCGAAGAAACATCTACAAGCTGCCTGCTGTAATTCAGGGAAGATGAGTCTTCCATAACTCGCCGAAAATACATCAACATACTACGACCTGCTTGCTGTAATTCAGGGAAGATGAGTCTTCCATAATTCGCCGAAGATACATCTGCAAGCTCTCTGCTGTAATTCAGGGAAGATGAGTCTTCCATAACTTGCCGAAGATACATCTACGAGCTGCCTGCTGTAATTCAGGGAATATGGGTTTTCTATAACTCGCCGAAGATACATCTATGAGCTGCTTGCTGCAATTCAGGGAAAATGAGTCTTCCATAACTTGCCGAAGATATATCTATGACCTGCCTGCTGTAATTCGTGGAAGTTGAGTCTTCTATAACTCGCCGAAGATTCATCGAAGAAATCTCTTCTTTAATTCGAGGAAGTATAATCAATCATGTTTCGTTGAAGATCATTCGATAATCCTCTACAGTCAATCGCAGATGAGAATTTATCGGCAATTTATCGGTGTTTCGTCCACGTTTTATTCTCTCTGTCATAAACGCTCTTAAATTATTGAAGACACTCTCTTAAATTTTATCTGGGATCGCGTCAAAAATTATGCATATTTTATGCTGCATATTGTCACATCCCTAATGATTCTTGTTATCTTTGGCGTTCAAAACAGTGTATGATGTAAATTGCAAGAAAATAGTATAAAAAATTAAAGAATTGTGGACCGTATAAACGGTCCATTTCGTCATGTAACTAAGTAAAGTAAAAAGGACACTGCAGTCATTTCAGACATATAAACAAATTATTCTTGTGATATAATTGAATTTTCCTTTAAATATCATTGAAAATATATAACCTATATATTGGCGAACAACTAGTGCGTATATTAGTACCTACAATGATACATTTTAGTTATAATATATAACCAATCCCACTATTTATAGGGGCAGTTCTGTCAATTTTTGTTTTCATAATATTAATGTTGGACGATCACTTAGTAAGAATAAAGCATTCTTGTAGAATTAAACGGTTGAAAAAAATATAATAAGCGATATATATCATATTTTATAAATTCGATTTAGTTCCTGCGTCCTCCTACAGTGGCGCCACCACTCTGTACTATTTTTTTACATTTTACAGCTGATAACATGTGGACAATTTTTCTATCAACGGTATTAACAGGTAATTTATGAAGAGATGGTTTTCTTTTCAAAACTAAATCTAATTGACTCGAAGGACAGTTTTCAATTTCACAAATTCTTTTCACCATTTTCATAAGTTAATAACCGATTCAAGTCTGGGACTGGTCATCATTTTGTTTACGTACTAGGTACAATAATTAGTAATCGGTCCACCGCAGTGCACAGATGGCGCCACTAATCAATATACTTTTTTTATAAACATTTCTAAATTCAACGAATATTCTAATGTTACATAAATAAATATACTAAATCGATTTAGGACCAATTTGGCGATAGTTTGATTTTGACTGAACTGCCCCTTTAATGTAATATCCTTCATCCAGATTTTTGTATATATGTAATGTTCGTAGTTTAATTTTGCTATATTTTATTTTATTTATCAAATAGGTTTGTATATACAAAAATTATGTATTTCGACTAACTTGTTGCCCGTTATGAGTAGATTAATTAAAGTCGTTAAATTTTACTAAATAAACGTATAAAAACGTTTAATTCGGGCAATGAGTTGGTCTCTAATCTTTTCCGAGTGTTCTTGTTGAAGGTAACAGCTGCTCGAAGTAATTAATCCGTTGTTTAATTGATACTGCTAGGATGAACATCTCCTAGCTTGTGTATGCATACTAAACGTTCAAAACATAGCCAAAGCTATGTCTGGCTAATATATGCCAAAATGTTTACCCCAATGAACTGTGAGCGGTTGGGGGCCTGTTTGAGATTGATCGGCGATCGAGTGATGTCCTGGTGTTGCATTTGAAGCATGTCAAACGAACTCTCACCACCAGACGTTTGATGGGATCTACTATCCTCTTGGAGTGCGGAAAGTCCACGCACTCAATTCTCGCATGGAAAGTTCACCGCAACTCTATTCACCGCGTCTCAATTCACCGTAACAACAATTTAATTCAAAATGTAACAATGATATGCAAAATTATATCAATAAAAAGAAACTAAATAAACATGATTAACGTTAAAACAGGGGCTCAAATATTAAATGAATATTATCTACTGAAAATATGAAATTGGACTGATGACTGAGTATATGAAATATTATAAGCTAAGTAACGATTGTAGTTTAGACTTGAATTTCTTTTGGGTAGTATTTGGTACTATTGTGTGTCGGCTCAAATAACCAAGGCTCAAGATCCCTTTGTTATTTCGAAGATACATGGCTTGGACGGACAGACTGAAGAGGACAGCGGAGTTTTCTCAAATATTATTTAGAAATGTAGAATTTATATATCCTCGTTAAAAAGAATTTGACCAAAAATCAACAACCATATCGAAGGGTGACAAAGGACTTTTAATGAACAAATGACTTCGGTACATCCAAGTATTGGACAACATCAAGAAAGAGCAAAAACTAACCGAAATCAAAATTGAACAATCAGTTGCTGGTGAAATGCCTACCAAGGGAAGGAAGGTCTACCTACACTCAAACTGCTGCTCGTTTACAAAGACTAGTGATGGCCTACGATGAAAATTTCGATGACCTAGAATATGTACGAGGCAATGCACATAATTTAAGTTATTCATTTTTTATTATTACAATGCATTGTTTCTTATTGGTATTTATTTTGCTATTTGTAATCATTTTATTGCACGGGTTTTTTTTATATGTAATGTAAAAATTATTTGAATATTTTTTCTATCCATTATAATATATATATATATCCAGTTGTCAAACCTTTTATTAACCGTAATGAAAGAGAAATATCAATAAACATAACTTATATTGAAATATACATATTGATATTGAGTTAGGAGATGCAAAAGGAGAAAGTTATAGAAAGGGAAAATAAAATATAAAGTAGAAATAGCTTTGGAAGTAAGGTGTAATTAACATGAATGGAAAGAAATGTGGTAAAAGACATAGAAAATTCAGAGGGGATGAAAAAATCAAATAGAGAGAATAACTGGAGCTGGAGAGAATATATCAGACAGATGTAAATAGAGTGATTGAGGTATGGAATGAAGAAAAAGAGGAACAAATGCAATGCAAAGAAGAGAAAGTATGAATGCAGTGATAATTTAAAGAAGAAGAAGGATAGAGAGAGAGAGAGAGAGCTGCAAAGGATGCTGATTTCCGGGTTGGTGAATGGTATGGAGGAGTGGATGGAGGAAATGAGATTTGAAAAGAGGAGGATGTGCATAGAATACTGAGAGAAATAAAATAAAAATGGATGCAGCCAGGGCCAGGTTAAATGATGTTTTTGTGAGGAGTGATGTGTGTGTGTGTGTGACGTGGATGATGAAAATGTACAGTATAATGAGGTGATGGTTATTGGTTGAATGAAATAAATCGAAAACTCTCGTGATTCCCATGGCAAGGAGAGCAATGACGCCTCATCATCGATCAAAGTTGTATTATAATGAGTACACGCGAATACTAAGATTGAAAGTTTGTTCAATTCTGTAATTATAAACAAAAACAAAATAATTAGACACTGAACCCGCTATGAACTGATAATGTAAAGATGTGTTGTGTAAAAAAATATATTACACTCTGTCCCTAATATAATTATTTCTTTGTTTCTTCTCTTTTTTATTATGATGAATTTTATATATTTTTCTAATAAATTTAAACTAAGTAAAAATGGAAGTCCCCTTAACACCTGAACGAAGGGTGAACTCTGTTTTTTTTTATAAATTAAAATATTGTTAGTGACAAAAGTCATTAAATTGCCAGTAAGTGAATGAAAGTTTTCCGCCTGGCAGTTTTCTGTTAGGGCAGTTTCTTTTTTTTTTTTTTTTGCCTGTCAGTTTTCCGTGTACCTTTTCAAATAACTCAGGTGTCGGTGAACATTATCAATTACAGTAAAACTATAAGAGTGTAGAAGAAAAATTGTTGAAAAGCATGGCGATAATTCCGCAGGTACCAGTGCTGATCACAAAATAACTTTGTGTAGACCAGTAAACATTTAACAATTAAAGATTTAGCAGAATTTAACAGAATTCAAGATGTATTCAATATAAAGCTATTATTACAAATGGTGAAGTAGCTTGACTTTTGGTTTTTGGAAACGTCTGAGCTCCTCAGACCAAAACTGTTCTTGTAATGTTGTCTCCCATCTAAATTAAATAAATGATAAAACTAACGTCACTTTGTATAAGGAAGAAACAATTATGTTTTATGAAATTTGTTTCCTATTGATCCCTGGTAATGTTGCATGGCTATAATTAGCATATTCGCGTGGGGTGATCGAGGGGTGAGATTGACAGGTGGGGAGATTGATGAGTGAAAAGGATGGTTTTTATATAATTCTGTGTTAAATTGTTACATAGAAAAAAGGATAGTTTGACAGGTGTAATAAATGTGTTGATGAAATATATATATGAAAGTTTGGTGTAATATCTAAGATGTGTAATTGTGAATTTATTTGTTATATAGAAAAAAAGGAGTGTGTGACAGATGAGTAATGATTTATTTGAAAAGGGTAGTAATATATTTTTTCCAATCGTTATGATTTCAATGTGATATTCATAGAATTAGTATTAATTAAATAAATAGAAATGAAATAGAAGTGTTTAGTATATGGAGCCAACACAAATTGACATAGTTCACCCAATTAAATTTTCTTTCTAAACGCACCATATAGAAAACGATAGAATGAGCAGAGGTGGGGTACACTGTTCTAAAAAAAATTCAAATGTTATTATTATAATATAGACGGGTTGAAAAGGCTAGTAATTTATTTTTTTTTTCCATTCGTTATGATTTCAATCTGCTATACATAGAATTAGTATTAATTAAATAAATATCATAGTTCACACAATTAAATTTTCTTTCTAAATGTACCATATAGAAACGATAGAATAAACAGAGGTGGGTATACTGTTCAAAAATATTTTTAAATATAGATTATATGAAATAATATTATTTAAGATATAATGTAGGCTTCTTCCGTCCATCCATCCATCTTCTTAGAGTCCAAGAGGTGCTGTGCAGAGTAGATTTAATAAAATAACATACACCCCCTATGATCGCCAATTTGACTTTAAACAAGTTAGTGATCAGAGGAGGCGAATATATTTTATTATTTTCTCACAGAAGATCCAGCTACTTAATGCTAAAGAAATTTTCTAAATCAACTTAAAAGTATATTACATTAAAAAGACATTTTCTATATATATATTACAATGAATTCACCAACACTGAAAATCAACTTAAAAGTATATTACATTAAAAAGACATTTTCTATATATATATTACAATGAATTCTCTAACACTGAATATTAATACATTAATTTAAAAAAAAAGAAATTGAACATTTTAAAAGTAAATGTATATAATTCTATAGAAAATTCCTAATTCTTAATTCTATACACCTCTTTATTTTAAAAATAAGATCTTTCAGATGTTTCTCCATATTCTCCAGGAAGCTGTAGGCTATCACCTTTCTGTAAGTTAACAACTCTCTCCAATAACACATGTGTTGTAAGAATTTTCACTGTCGTGGCATCTATAACCATTCTTGATGGATGAGTCGAGTTAAGAAACAT
This sequence comes from Caprella mutica, assembly GCA_947561585.1. NCBI lineage: Eukaryota > Metazoa > Arthropoda > Malacostraca > Amphipoda > Caprellidae > Caprella > Caprella mutica. The sequence continues at coordinate 34,290 of CANNZV010005617.1, read as the reverse complement.
TATAACATAACTTCCGTTGAGACGAAATACTTCAATTGCAGATGGAAACTGTCTTATCGTGAACGAAAGTTCATCAATTGTTTCAGGAAATCTGAATCTTAATGATTGTAAAAACATTAAAAAGCTATGAATAGAAAATGGAATCCACGAATCCAAGTATTTAAACTTGATTCGGTCATATTGTGAATCATATGATATATCAAAATCTCCAATATTAAAGAGCTGTGTGATTGTCATGTTGGTCAGTTGATTCACACGAGAACACTAATTAGCTTCTCATCTAAGAGGCGGTGATTAGGTTACAGAAGGCCTACTCCCATCGCTTGAACAAGGCCATCTATAGTGTATCAGGCCGGACCATTGCTTTGAACAGCTGATCGTTGAAATCATAACAAACGGCTACGCAGCCATTAATTTAGATAGGAATAAATAGAAAAAATCGGTTGGGCTCCCCTTTAATGGACTTATTTTATCAGTTACGAGATGAATTTCAATTTAAAAATTTTACAGTGTATTCATTGGAATCTCTGCTATATACTGGAATATTTTTATTGCAAGAAATTCTAGTTTTTAATAGTGAAAATCTTTAATTCCTCAAGTTTTTCCATAGTCCATACCTTAATCGGCTAACTATTGATCACACTAACGTACCTACTGAAATACTAATATATGATTTACCCTAATTTATACTAGCTACCTACCATTGAGTTACAACACCAGTACCTAATTAAGTTCTACTATTGAAAAAGTACAATGATTAAAAAATATGACATAGCTATGGACTATGGAGTCTATGGTCTAACAATCCACTCCATTTATGATTTTTGTCTTGTCAAACTGTTGGTACCTAAATAGTGTTAGCCATGTAGTGTCACCATATTTAGTAAGCCTAAGGAAGGTGTACTTACTGTTTAATATAGTTTACTATATAATCTTTATTTAATTAAACAATATACCTGAGTACCAACTGTCCATTATGAAATGGAGCCTGGTTGTCGGCTGCCAGGTAATATAGCATGTCCAAACTCGTCATTTTAACCAGTCAGCAGAATATGGGAGATATTTGGGATATTATCTGTATCTCTGAACAATTTTGAATTAATTCCTATATTTTTTCTCTAATTTTGCTACAAACAGAATAAGTTATCAACTTATCTCTAAGAACACTTAACCAGTTTTTGGGTCATTCTGGCTTTCTCAAATTCTCAGCCTTTCTGCAGAGCAGCAGACTGGCATTTTAATGACGAGTTTATGAGCCCTTTCCCCAGTCTGAAAAGAAAGTCTCCTATGACACAGGATTTTTCACAGAAATTGGGATTAGGTGAGAAATATCTATTTTCCAATTTTCTCCTATGGCCTATGCTACAAATTACAATGTTATTTTGGAGAGAATTTATGATAATTAGATCATTTTGCCATGATTTTAGAGAGAAATTTAGTGATTTTTGGAGAGAGCTGGAGAGACAAATGGACAGTTTATGTCTTATGAGCCATAGCATTTAACTTGGGTAGGGTCAAGCAGGTAAATTACGGCATACTGACTAACTGCGGCCTCTTCCCTCTTGCAACATAAACATCATGAATCCATATCACACATTAAAAACTTGAATTAATAAATTATAGCATGTACTGCGCTTCTTTTGATAGCTATGCAACATTTTAATGTAATTTCGGTTCAGCATGTTTTAAAGACTCTTTTGAGAGGGCCGAAATTAAAAATTAAAGGGCTGCAATTTACCTGCATGACCCTAGGCTGCTGACATCCAGTTTGTATTTGGTGCACTGAACTCCTGACTTTTTCAATAAAAATAATAAATAGCTGCCAACATTTTTCATCAATTTGTCTAGTCCAACATTTTTCCAGTTTCTCTGCCCAAAATTAATGGTAATATAGGAATTAATAGCTAAATATCCTCTGACATCATTGCAGGAATTTTTTTATTAGAAAAATGGAATATCTCCCAATATATCAGTGGAATTTACCACCAAATACAATCTGGGCTGACATCACTCATCAGAAATGCAAATTGCAATGCAGAACAGTCCTAATTACCTATTTACTACCAATGTGATTGTGTCCAGTTTGCAGAATTTAGTAGGCAGGGCTGTAGGTATGAGGTATCAAGTATATCTACATCTATCTTGGGTCACACAGGTAAATTGACATCACTTCATCTATTTATAATTGTGACACTATTAAGAAAGTCTGAAAAACAGAAACTAGTTTATATTGAGTTGCTTTATATCATAAAAACTCAGTGTGTTCTAGATTGAAATGACAACTTTTTCCAGAAGAGGCAGTTAGTTATTTAGTTAAAAATAGTCTGTTAAAGTGCCGCAATTTACCTACCTGACCCTACAAAATTTTGTCTCTGAATTTCATTTTAAAGGACACATCATGCAATTTTTACCCCTTTGAAATAATATTCTTGCAAAGTCGGTGGATTTTTATTTACTCACTCGGATCATTCCTATGTTAAATTTTTTTCCAGTGGATAAATTGGGGAAATATTGGTGGATCAGTCAAACTATTTGGATTTTTTCAGCATTTCGAAAAAGTCACTGGGATTTTGTGCACCAAATACAGACTGGCCAGTATATGATGTGCATGTGTATCTATTTACTAGAGACTATAGCAAAATTGAAATTATATCTTTCTAATTTGATTTTTTTTAATTATCCTGACCATGTTTCTAAGTATGGTAGGAATGACACCAGTGTAGTGAGAAAATGAATTGGTCTCAAAGCTAGCTGAATCCAGATTGCTACATTCAAGATATAAGAAAGAGAAATTTTGTTTTCAAGTTAAGCTTTCCCATTTGTGACCTTAAGATATAAGTAATTTTTAATATTTTCTGTGCGAACAATCCTTAATTTTCTCCCTCGTGTATTTAACTGAGATCAGAAGCCAAAATAGAAAATTTCTTGGAGATCACTTTACCTGTTTCTGCAGTCTAGTTCGAAATTAGCCAGCGAGATATTTTACTTTAATATTCTCCTTGGAATGTCTTCAGCTGACTGTTCACCAAAATAGCAACCTTGACAGACCAGGACAGTGAACCATAATTAATCATCTTTCATGAATTAGTTACTTAGGTACCATAAATTTTATGTGTTTTAATTAATCAAATTAAATGAATCCTCTCATTACCTATATTTAATAGTTTAAAAAATCTATCACTGTTATGGTTATTTTTTGGTAGAAATCATCAATAAATTGGGTTTAAGTAATCTAAGAAAAATTTGGCTCAACATTAACTTGGGTACCTATTGTCTTAACTACACAAAATTCAGTCACAGTATAAATTAAGCAGAGATATTGCTACATTGTTCTGGGTGTGTACTGGCTCTGATTAAGAAATTTAGAGATTGCATTAACCTCTAATATTAATTTTCTAAATATATCATTTCAGATTCTAACATATTATTTACCAGTTAAATATTGTTTAAGTATTCACAGTAGCTACCTAACCTGGAAAAGAAGAAGAACTCATTTCTGTAAAGGTGAGCTATAAGTTAGCTACCATTGACTTTTATCAAATTATCAATTTACATTATTTCCACCTATGGTTTTAGATTACTAAATAAGTAAATAGTAAATGATAGATTTGTCTTTGTTAAATCAAATGTAGCTGACTAGCTTCAGCTATATAATGATCTATTTTTATTTAATATTCAATCAGTAAAATTTTAGTTAGCATAGACTATTATCAAATAGACTTATAGTTGTAGGTTCCTCTGTTAATATGTTAAAAAATTGTTTTCAGATGGGTCGAAAATGTTGTGTTCCAGAGTGCAGATCAAATTATCACCCACAAGATCCTCATGTCACCGTCTTCACCTTTCCCAAGGATGAAGTGAGGAAAAGGGAGTGGCTGAGGAGAATTCACCGTGATCAATTTGACCCTTCTGCTACTTCTGTCGTATGCATCAAGCATTTTCATGAAAAATTCATAGTAAGAGAGATGATTGCTGTGAGGATTGACAACAGTAAGGTTTCATGCAATAGAAAAGTTCCTATATTAACTAAAGATGCGTATCCTTCCATTTTTGTAGACCATCCATCATATTTTTCTAGTGAACCTCCTCTTAAAAGGAAAACTCCTGATGAACGTAGAGCTGATATAGCTGTTTATGAAAATAAAATATTAGAAAAATTTCAAATTGATGATAAAATTAATTCCTTCACTGAAATTATTGATGGGCTCAGTGAAAAAATGAAAAATAAAAATTGGTTTTCCTCTAAATTAGAAGCTGGTGTAAACATATTCAAAGCCAATTTTGATCACAGTCCTCAAATTACCGTTTCAATTAAAATCAAATCTAACTTGAATGTTGATGTTTGGCATAACAATATCCTGCTACCTAAGGATAAAGTTAGTTGGATTTTAGGTAGGGAAAATAAATGTGATAAATGGTCCAAATTTGATACTTTAATAAGTCATTTTGAAAACTACAATGAAACTGGATGCTGTATTGAAGATAAGCTCAGTTATTCACTTAAATTATTAGAAGAATACTTGAATGATCCAAGTTCTTCTACACAAGTAAAATTCTCTATAGAACAATTAATCTTAAATGTAAATAAAAAACATAACTATAGTTCATCAGTCATTCTTTGGTCATGTATGTTATTTTATACTTATCCATCTGCTTATATTCTCATTAGAAATTCAAATGTCATCAAAATTCCTCATCCTTCTTATTTGAAAAAGTTATTGTTAGAAATATTGAACCATATAGGGTAAATATTATATTTATATAATATTTAGACGATATAATTCAATCTCTAACCACCACTAAATATAAATACATTATTATATTGAATATTATATTATATTATAGTAATATCATTTTATTATTATATTTGAATATTTTATTATTGTAATAATATTAGTAATATTCTTTTTTATTATACGTATATTGAATCAAGGAGGCAGACTGTAGTTAACTTTTTACATGCTCAGAATTAACTCTAATTTACATATTTTTATCTAAATTATTCCTGCATTCTCAAGCAACTTGATTGCACAATTGCTTTAAGAAGTTAAGAACGAATATAAATTAGGGTGGTGCCCTATCATTAACTGTCATTAAGCTGGCTATTTATAATTATCTTGATTGTATTACAAGTCTTAGTATTTTGTGCTATCACGTATGAGTCATAAATATCCCCACTTTATGACGAGAAACTCTGATCGTGGACCTTGTAAAACTATAACAAAAACTTGTCGCATACTGGTCATGCCAGAGCTTCCTTCAAATCCCTTCTCTAAAAAGAGCCCTATAAATATCACGGACATCCAAGGGATGTCGTTCGTTCATAGTGTAATTCCGCCCGTTAAACACGGTTCGCCGGTCGTTCCTCCTGAAGTAAATACTTGTACGTTCTCCAGTGTTCTTTGTTAAATTTGCGGCAATCTATTCATATCATACGAACTTGTTAACTTGTGTATTCCAATTCCATATCTTGTACTTGTATTTATCATAGATCTTACCAGTAGAAAGTCCTTAACTACTCTGTGTTTTACTATCCTCCCTGATGAAACTATAGTAGAAGAATCATAGGAGATTGAGAATCAAACCAGTTTAGTCGAACCTAAATAGAACTGATAGTTCAATACTGGCGCCCAAACAGGGACTTTCGAATACTCTGATCTATTGATATTAGTATACAAGTACAGATATAGTTTTGTGAATTGTGAAACCAAGTGCAGTGAGTAGATCGAGTCGAGGAGGATTCGCGGCTGAGGAGGAGTAGACACACCACGAACCCTCAGGTTAATAAGCTCCTGAGTAGCATACATATATTATGATTACATATATGTACCGCTGATAGCGTAGCGGATAAATTCGAACATTTGAGATCCAATCCAAGCGAGAGTGCAGCAGCTAGCAACTAGTGCACTGTGTTGGTCAGATATAGACCTGACATACGTCTGGGAGGTCAACAGAGTCAACAGAAGTACTATCAACAACTAAAATAAAAAGAGAAACGGGTTAGTACTTGAAGGACGTGGTAAACACCTCATCTCCATCCAGACAAGTTCCAGAGTTCCCCCATCCTTCCCCCAGTTCCAGAATTTCCCTCCAGACAAGTTCCAGAGTTCCCCATCCTTCCCCCAGTTCCAGAATTTCCCCCCAGACCGTTCCAGTCCCCCCCCCCCCCACCTCGGTTCCCTCCGTCTCCAACTCCAGGCGGCTCACCACTAATCCATATCTATAACGCCGGACTGAGCACGTGCGAGCAGCGTGTGAAACCTGTTACGCAAGAAGCGAACAGTTGCTACAGTATACGTAGCTAACCGCCTAGAGCAGTTTCCTAGACTGGTGCCGAGCCGAGGTCAACGGACTCTCCACAAGAGACAGCAGTTTCCTAGACTGGTGTCGAGATCAACGAACTCTCCACAAGATACAGCAGCTTCCTAGACTGGTGTCGAGATCAACGAACTCTCCACAAGAGACAGCAGCTTCCCTAGACCTGTGCCGAGGTCAACGGACTCTCTACGAAGAGACAGCAGCTTCCTAGATTGGTGCCGAAGTCACTAGACTCTACGTACATCACATAAATACTGTGTCACAACACATACAGGTCATCACAAGGGCAAGTACATAACTCATCTTTGATCTACGAGAATTACAACGTAAGACGAATTAGTCAATTCAAAATATATATATATAATAAAATAAAATATAAGACCCATAAGGTTAAGTAGGAAAGTAGGAATAACTTCAAAAATTTATACAATTACCTACGAATAGTAGTATTTTTGATCACTGATTATTATATATTATATATTAATCACTATTAATCACTATTATCTCACATGTTATGTAATATTATATATTTTTATTATATTTTATATTCTTGTTGTGAATTATTATTGTTACTCTTTTTATTTTAGGGGTATCAAATCACTAACCACATATTTTACTTACCTATTGCATGCTAAGGTTGTTGTGTTATATATAATTATTGTATTAAAATTTTGCATCATATCATAATACGCGTGATGGGAACTAAACAAATTTACTGAACATTAGACGAAATCCTGAGAAGACAATAAACTAATAAACTAATAAAGAGAATTCAGCAAGCAAAATGGCCATAGCAGGACAGGAGCAGAATCTTTTTATCTTGGACCCGCTACCCAGATTTAGAGGAAATCTAAGGAAGGGTGAAAATCCCCAAGGAACGTCGGACATTGATGTCCGTACGTTCCTTCGCAGTCTAGAAATCCAATTCCGCTGCAGAAATATTACTGATGACCACCAAAAGGTCTCCCTCTTATTTAATCAGATCGTTAAGCATGTGGGTGATGCTATTCAAGTGGTAAATGGGTTCGCTGGTCTAAACATAACCTATTCATCCCTCAAGGAGGAATTACTGATCTCATATCCTCAACATGAGAGAACTGATTTTACGTGTGCTGCTCATACCATAATGAACTTCAAGATACACACGCAGGAGCCATTACGATCCATATCACAGTTAGAAGCAGAATCAAGAGCAGCAGTGGAAGCATTTATGTCAGGGAATCATAGAGAAAGGGAAGGAATCTTCTCCCAAAATATAATAAGTGAGACTTATAGGGTAAGTAATCAAGATTACCAGGATTTGGGGGTTCCACCATCGACCGAACCACCAAGGGATGAGGAGTCCAGTGCCAGTGGAACCGAAGAGGGAGGAGAAGAATCAAGTCCATCATCTACAACCAAAGGGAAGAAAACGCCTGGAGTTCCGTCCAAGAGTTCAGCCAGAGATACAACCGAGAGTCAAGATGCAACGACAAGCAGAATAGGCGTAAAGGAAAAGGTAAGGTACACTCTCGGGGAAACACAAACCCCAAGAGAATTCATAACTGCCCAAGAACTTCTACATAGTTTCATCATGCACCTCCATTTGGCGGACAAACTAGAGCCAGAAGTATATAAGGAGATAGCGAAGACTCCAATAGGTCTCCGCTCCACCATGTTAAAGGCGAAGGCTGCTCGCGCTATGGAAAAACATGCGTCAGATAAAAGGAAAAGGGCTGACAGAAAGGTCCGCTCAGACGTCCTCTATGAATTCCAGGATATTACTCGTAGAAATGAAGCAAGACAATGTTTCAAGTGCGGCAAGACAGGACATCTCAAG